>WMED01001096.1:0-29309 GCA_019650415.1 Pipa parva
CCCCAGTCCCTTAGAAATACAGGCTGAGAATGTATAGGGTCACTGAACAAGGAAAGAGGCGTATATAGAAAATAAAGATGTCTGCCTCAGTGGCAAAAAGCATCAGAATTCACATGCAGTTGGGCTGTAGCACTTATGAGGTGTTGTAATAAGCCCTATACACAAGGCACATCATTTTTAGCCTAATTTTTTCTGAGGCTTTAGTTTCCCTTTAAGATAAGGCCTTGGTGAGTTACTTCCATTTTAATGTTTATGACTAGCTGGACTGGTAAGAATGTACAGTGCACCTACATTAGAACAGACATGCACTGTTCAACATAGAAAGGAACCAGACTTTCACAAGCAAAATGGAATCCTTTCAAATAGAGACTGCAATGGTAATGCATAACTGTATTATCAGAATGGCTCATATCTAAGAAACTACTGCTTATTTACTGCCAATAAATACAGAGTAGAAATAGAACTGGGGTTGCCTAACATATAAAAGCCATAGTTCATTTCCATCTGAAATTATCTTAGCAATACAGTTTATGTACTGCACTAAATTCAGAAAATATTTCCAGGTACCATTACCTTTAAAAGGGGGAGTTTTATGAAATACACCTTATCCTGGGCTGCATTGATTCCAGTACATTCTTACACTCTTTTTATGAAGTAGAATACTGGCCTCACACATATTCAATGAGATAAGAAGGAATAATAAACTGCAGATCAAGTTCACCTAATAGATCTAAATAACTGTTTCATTTCCCCACTTTGAAAGAAAATTCCTATGAAATAAGCTAACCATATCATCCCTTTAAAAAGGTGCAGCTCAGTATTGAATTAGAGCTTATTGAATTAGAGCTATGTAGCTGTATTTTCATTGCTCTGCAGGATGCATTTGTAAATGATATCTTGTTAAAGTAATGATCTGATCTGTACATTAAAAAAGCTTAAAAGGGCATCCTGTCCATTCAGTGGGGTTTTAAAGGAATATGTGTTGGGTGGTGTTAGCAGGAAGAACCTCAGGAAGGAAGTGTACCATTTCCAAATAAAATTGTTCAGTTAAATGGAAGGTGGCTATGGGACAGGGTAAAAAAGTCAAGGTAAGGAAGATATTCAACTCTTAAATGGAAAAAATAGCAGCAAATAGATTTACAAAACTGCTAAATTCCAATAATCTCTAATGGAATTTGGGTCCAGGCAGATTCTGATCCATAATGAATGGATACTTGACCTCAGTGCCCGCAAACTGAAATAGTTGATATTATAGAGTAATAATGAAATACTCCCATTATAATTTAACTTTATGAGAAGTTTGGGATATAAGCCAGACATAACAGTAAAGAAACACAACAAGTCTTGAGAACCAGTTAGTGTTGTATAGTGCCACTTGGAAAGAAAAAAAAAAAAAAAAGAGACCGCTCAACCCCAGGCAAGTAAAGGGAAATAAATACCCCAGCGTAGGCTCGGGTGCTCAGAGGAAAATGGGACCCAATCCAAGCAGAGAAAAAGGAAATCCTCGGCACACCGATATGTAGATAAAAACAGATGAACTTTATTCCATAATGTTAAAATCCAGTAGGAGTAAAAACAAACTAACACCTAGTGCCACGTCCAGTAAGTACATAGAGAACAAGTTAAAGAAGTAGGTGTTTATATCAAATTAGCAACAATTTCCTTTATTGGCTAGGAAAACATGAATCAGTGTCTCAATCGATTGTGTGGGTTGTCCTATCAGTGTTTGATGTTATAATCAACATAATCCTTCCTTTAGAAATTCAAGACATAATCATAAAAGTGTTGTCTGTTGCTAAGGTTTCTTCAAAATGAGCATATGACGAGCAATATGGTTACTTGATATTTGTTATAAGTAAATATTCAGCATTTTTTATTTTATTAGCATGTTTATTATATAATATTAGATTATTAATTGAGGTTTTTTATTACCCCAGTGGTAATTTTTAATTACAACCATTAATTATATAGACCAGAAAGAGCATCTATGAGGTCATGCATTTAAATAAATGACAAAATAATTCTCTCATTATACAGAAGCATTATAGACTATATCAAATGCCATTAAGCCTTTTGGTACAGCAGGTTTGTGAAACATCTGTTAAATTCATTACACTTTTAACATTCAAACAATTCATCACATCTGATTAGGAATATAATTTTGCTATGTGCAGCCTCTTGCATAAAAACAGAAATGTTTTATTTATTAGATAACTAACATTTTTAAGGATATAAAAATGTACTCTTTTTGACTGCATTAACTCTTAATGGGTCACTGGCAAACTGTACAGTCCCTTTAAAGGAACAGTCTGGCTAAAACTAAAAAAAACCTTTATTTATGCTAAGTACTAACTTTTATTAAATGCAATTTATTATCAGTTTTTAAAAAGAAAAAAATAAAATTATTACCTGTAAAGAAGTGCTGTACAGCACTTCCGTGTTGCAGACTCCATCTTCAGACTCTGCTGGCGAATCTACGGTGTCCCGAATCACCCAATCCCTCTGAGAAGCACAGCCCTCTCCAGCCACGCTAGTAATGAAGCCCCACACCGGCACTTCCTAGAAGTTTCATGGGAGAGCGTGCTCGTGATAATTTAAAAATTGATAATAAATTGCATTTAATAAAAGTTAATAATTAGCATAAATAAAGATTTTTTTTTTTTAGGTTTTGGCCAGACTGTTCCTTTAAGTTGAAAGTTACATATAAAATATTTTAAAAATAAGTTATGGAATGAACTAAAAATAGCGTAAGTATAAAATCTGAAACATTTTGCACAACACTATAATTGGAAGAGACAACATGAATATTGCAATAGCAGGGTAAGATTGAGTGCACTCGTCACGTCCTTGTCAAACATTTTTAAAAAGGGTTATTTTCTTATTGCAAATTAAATCTGTCAGTTTTGAGTACATTTCAGCAGTTTACTTTCTAAGTGAATGCTAGAAAAATAATATACAAAAATAATCCTGTCAATCATGTGGAAGGTGAAAATGATTTCCGGCAAAGAACAAAAAATTAGAGTTTTTTACAAATGATCTGAAAATGTAAGAACTCAGTAAATGATAAATGGGTTAGAAAAGTAACTTGAGCATTATGGGAATACCAGCTATTTAGCGTCAGGCGCCACCCCTATTCCCTATGAAAACTGAAGGAGGAATTGGATTTGACAAACGAATTCGGGGGTTATTTATCAAAGTACAAATTGTCATGTAGATATGTGAATTTTTGACAATATGCAACTCCTCCAACTTCACCTATACATTAAAAAAATATTGTCTTCTGCAATTTGGGCTCAATTTGCAACGTTACAGTAACAGTATTTACTCACCATTTTGTGACTAATCACTGCAAATGGGACAACACTGGGTATTGATCACACATTAAATTTCAAATTAGTGAAAACATTTAACACAAAAGGCTTTAAAAATATGGTAAATACCAACATGTACTAGGAATTGTTCAACATTGAAATAAATGTAAAAAACTGGTAACTTTTAGTGACAATACTGGCAACACAATGGTGTCCTTTATTATATTATTATTGGCTTATTGCCAGTATGTTATTTATGAAAAAATTAAGGGGCTTATTCATTCTACTGTCAAAGTGATTTCTCACTTCAGACGGCTACTCTCCGATTATCTACTACTTATTCACTTAACAGAATTTCCCACGACTGCGTCCGTAACTGTCTCTTGCATAATGTGGCATAGTCAGTCAGGCAGGCAGTAGGAGCCCTAATCACCACTTCAGCCTGGCAAAGTAAAACTGGTGAATGCCCTTGTCGAATTCACTTCTGCAACAAACTCCAATGAATAGTCAAATTTCCTGAATGAATAGTCGAATTACCTGTTCACACACACATAAAGTGGTGCAAAGTGCTCCATAAGTCTGCAATGTAATTTGTCGAATTGGTCTTGAATTCACCATATTGCAAAGACTACTTTATACCCAAATATGGGCAAGTGGCAAGTAAATGTGAATTGACACTTTTATGAGGGGAGATTTACAGAAAGATGTCACAGTTACTGTGCAATATGAAGACAACACAGCATTTGTAATAACAGCTCCTAAAGAAGAGTAAGGGCCTAATTCACGATCCTCCGAAGTGAGGTGCGAAGTGTTCGCCTCACTTCGGAATGACTGAGATGCGCTCGCTGATGTCTTGCACTTCGGAGGATCGTGAATTAGGCCCTTATAAGACTCAAATCATGGTTTTAAGTCACTTATTTAAAAGTCTAACAAATGTTGTTTTAGCAAAGTAAATTTGACATATGCAGCAACTGCAGGGAGTTTTCTTTATTCAAAAGTAGATTTTATAAAAGATCTTAAGTTTAAAAAGTTTCTAGATGTTTACTCAGGACCAATTTTAACTTTTATATGAAGCATTATAATATATCATGACTTATCATTATAAGAGGTAATACAAATGTCAGATAGTTTTATTAAACAAAAAAGGAGCTTAGCCTATAAAAGGTGAGGTTGGCATCTCTGAAGTAAGTAAAGTAATGCATCTTTGAAACATATTTATGTAATTTAAAAAACAAGTCTGTACAGCTTTATCTACTGTAAATGGAGTGTTTATTGGTATATGCTGAATCTGTATATCTTTATCGGAGTTATGGGTGTATTGACAAATCATGGGTTCCAAATTAATGTAGAATATTAATATGTATTTTTGGTTTGGATTATTCCAATATCTATATTTGCCATTGATTTTTTTTCCCTAATACTATCCCTTTCTTTATCATTTTTTTGAGTTATCAGATTAACAAATAATAAACAGATTTTCTGAATACAAATTTAGCCAGCTACAGTGGACTGAAAGAAAATTCCAGTGATTCTAACGAAGCAGGATTAACATAATGTTGAGAAGTCAGATATGTCCTGTCCAGAAGACTGATTAGATTTCAGCAAGGATTCTATCCACTAAGTATGCAATAAGCTTTATAGATTTTTCTCAAAACATGATCAGCAGTTAGTGAATTCTATTGGCCAGGAAACCTTTTCCTTAGCAACAATTCTGTTGAACTATAAAGCAATATAGTAATTAAGTCAAAATGAACAAAAACAAGACATTAAAACAAAAACAGTTAAAAATGTGGTTATAATGAGCCAAAAATACCTTAACATCTGCAATAAATCAGGGGCAGAGTTTGACTTAACCTGTGGAGTCACAGCAATAAGAGAAAAAAAATAGAACCCATCAGTCTGCTCTGTCTAACTTTGCTAACAACATGGGTGGGGCTAAGCTGATTAATAATAGAACAGTAATTGACAATATATGTATCTTTCCATAACAAAGTTGATGAATGTGAACAGAGTGAAACAAAGTAGTACACAGTGTCAGAATTACAGGACAGAGGATCCCAGTGTACAGTAGGCATCGGGGCTCCATCCCCCTGCAGTGGCGCATCTTTCCTTAGAGCAGCGGTTCTCAACCTTGTTTGAGATACCGAACCCACCAGTTTCATATGTACATTCACTGAACCCTTCTTTAATGATAAATCAAATATGTTTTTTTTTCCAAATTCAAGACATAGGTATATGTTAGAGTTGTTCAACTTGGCATTGCAAATCATGCAGATAGGACGCTGACTCCCATCACATTTCATGATACATGTGAATCCATGTTGTACATATTCGTCCGACCACTTTCTTTTTTTGCTCGACATAGTTAGCATGGATTAAAATATTAAGAAAGAAACCACACAACGTACGACTACGACAGTCACACGGTGACTATTGAGCACACTAAATTTCCCACAGCACTGATTGGCCAATTAATGTAACGGGATCATCTGCAGCAAGTGATGGCCAAGCAGTTCGTGTCATCACGAATTTACATAATGAGTTGGGTGTGTCTTGACCTCCGTGGCGGAGGCTCCACTGAACCCCTGAGACTGACTCACCGAACCCCTAGGTTAAGAACCAGTGCCTTAGAGGGATCCAGAAGAGAACTGAGCATATGTTGTCTTACTGAAGGGAACATAATAGTTGCGACCGCTATTGTTATGCCACTGCTAATACAGTAAAATAAAAATGATAAAAATAGAGAGAGCAAAATAAATAGCAAAAAGAATGGTCTCTTTAATACTATTCTTTGTGCTTAATTTAGGAGCTTTAGTAAGGCTGTTTACTTGCAGTCTATCACAGTCACCCACTGTCGGAAATCTCAGCCATCTACTACTTTCTACAAATCCATTATCTCTTCACTGACACAAACTGCATCTGATTAGGTGTGGGGAACACTGACCTTTCCCTAAATTAATACTATTATCATATAAATGAAATGTATATGATTGCACTCAGCTTTTTAAAGGTGCTTTAAATACTGCTGGCTAGTTTCCCGCTGCAAATGAAGCACTTCACTATTACCCTTATTTTATTTTACATTGTCTGTGAGTTACAGCAGTGAATACAGAAGTCCTCTATGCATTATGGAAGCAGAATCCATGATCTAATACATAAGTTCATAAGACTTAGCCGGGCTGCTTTAAAAACAAAAAAAAAAACAAAAAAAAGACTTCGACATTGAATAAATACAGATAAATATTTATTATAATGTAAAAAAAAGAACATCATATAAAACATAAATAAATCATTGTCTAGAAATTGAAAGGCATAGACCTTTTATTCGGTAAGTGTAGATTACAATCTGATCTGCAATGGGAAAGCTACCAAGACAAATAGCTAAACAGATGGTAAATGTCTGAGAGTATTCTGCTGGAGAAGCTGAAATATAAAATGGACTGTCCCAGCTTTCCCCCATCATTATCTACCAATGATAACATAACATTCCAGTACTGTAGTAGAGCACTCCTCTTTTGCCCTAAATGATTTTTTTCCATAAAAAAAACATCCTTTAGGATTTGTATAAGAATATATCATTGCTAAAGCTTTACACGTCTTATTAAGGTAACCAGAATTAGAATTACATTGTTATTTGTGCCTCGAACTAACATGGCATGGTTAGCACAGCAGGCTGGGTAGTGAAATACTAGCATAGCGTGTTTCCATTATCATTAGCAATTGTTTAGTGTCTTTGCATGAGAGGCTTTGTTTCTGTGCTCACGGTGCTGTGTATATCCTTTCTTATAAATAACCACAGTCATGTTTTCTGTATGGTAATAACAACACAGCCAAGGCTCTGCCACGACTGAAGTAACCACATTGCAGCAGCTGTGCCCGGTGTAGTCTGTGAGCCAGAAGCAGCCATCAAAAGAGCCACATCTGGCTCGCAAGCCATAGGTTCCCAACCCCTGCTATATACCCTATCTAGTTTTGTCCCTGTAACAAACTTTCAGTTCTCTGCGCTGATATCCTTTTCCCACTAGACCACATGCCCTCTTGACCCCTTTTCCTCAAATATTGTCCTATTAATTTCCCCTGTCCCAGCAAACATGCAGTAATCACACCTATTCTGAAAAAGTCACATCCAACCTTTTTGGCGCTACTGTCTCATTTCAGTCCTCTTGAATTTGCACCCAATCTCTTGGAATGTTTAGGGGGTAAGATATAAAATAAGTTAATGTAAGAAATGGACAAATACTCTCTGCATCCATTTATATCAATGTATTATTCTCTTTTACCTCAGTTTTCCATGAAAATCAGGTTTTCATACCAAGCACAATACATGTGTAAAGTTTAGAACACTTTTAAGACCTACAATAAGAAGGAAGGTTTCTGCACTCTGTAAAATACATTAGCACTTCCCATTTTGCATCCTTTATCTAAATTAATGACTGGTTTCTGTAAAATGTTAGCAGTTTTCATTTGTGTCCTTATTTTTACGTTAATTAACATTATTTTTTACATCAGAGACGGCTCTGGCCCTATCTGCGCCCTAGGCAACCTCCTCACCCGGCACCCCATACCTCGCGATGACCCGCCCCCCTGCCCCGCAACGACCCCCCTCGACCCGCGCCGCCCCCCTTACCTCCAACACTGCCATCCAGCCGCGCCTCAACTTTAAATCTCCCAATTGGCAGAGATTTAAAGTTGAGCCGCGGCTGCAGCTGGCACTCTGAAAAAAAAAATGCTAGTGACACCCCCCTTGGCAGGCGGCGCCCCTAGCATTTGCCTACTCTGCCTAATGGCAGAGCCGGCTCTGTTTTACATTATTGGAAAAACGGGATGCTAAATTGCTAACATGTTTACCTACATGCGTAAAAAAGGACACAACCAGGAATTGGAATAAGAATTGCTAATGCTTGAGTATTTTACCATTATGTATTCTTTTACTATTGCAATAAAACCACTAGATTTTGTACAAAATATTCAACCAAAATGACCATAACCAAAGTTGCTAACAATTTACTTACTACCAAATGTAAAGGGCACTCTTCTTATCAATCTATAATGCAGCCCAATCCTGGTTCACCTCTTACTTCACAAACCTCTACATGAGAGTCTCATTTGCAAGATTCACTTCCTTTTAGCTTCCCCCTATTAGTTTGGGTCCCACGAGGATTACTCCTTGGCCTCTACTATTTTTAAACATTTATCAGTTATAGCCTTCTGTACCATTAGTTATGCTAATTTCCCAAGTAATTCTGTTACTAATGTTTTAACACTCCCAGCCAGCCTGTGCATTGGCTCCATAAATAAAAAAGTTTCAAATGCTGATGCTGGCATAACTAGTAGCTAGCCATCACCAATGACACTCCCACCTACATATCTTCTCTTCTACTGTATAAACTGTAAATATTACCTGAAGCACATGCTAATCCATGCTGCCCCATTAACACCTACACTCTGGAATTCTCTAACTCACTGATTCAGCCTCTTCTACTAACATTCAGTGCTTTAAACTGTTTTCAAGTTAGCCTGTTCTGATTTCTTACTTTTCAAGGAGTCTTTTCTGTCTTCTATACCTACTTTAAGGTTACTTGCTTGATGGTTGCTTGCTCAGAAGTACTCTAGAACAAACCTCTTCTTGTAAAACTCTCTCTCCCACTTGCACTTATGGTCCTGAAATGCAATAAAATAGCTTATTTGCTGGCTCACAAAACACTTCATACCCAACTAAGGAACCTCTGCTGGAATATATTGTTGTCCATATTTATCCTGTCTTTACCACCCCCATCATATTTTAGATTGTATGCTCTAGCTGACTGGCCCTGCCTTATTGTCTCACAGCATATGAGTGTATTGTCATAACTTACCCTGCTCTACAGTGTTGTATAATATGACAGTACTTTGTAAGATGGTAATAATAATTCTTTCTGAAAGTGCTACCATCATGTGGCATGAGGTATGGCTTGAGGTGAGCATAAACAGGCAAAAGTGAAATGACACAAGAGGTAGGAAGTGCCCATTGGATTTTTTCATGGTATGCAAAGAAAGATGCCATTAAATTTGGTTTAAGATATGTATTTTTCTCAGTAAGAACAATGAGACTTGCTGGAAGTAGCAGGTTCCTTTTAAACTATACAGAAAATAAAATGCAAAATGGCACAGTGGCATTCCTAAAGGTGGTGCAGTAGTTGCGGTGAATATTATTATGTAATTTTTTCAAACAGAAATTCTTACCTTTCTTTAGTTGCTCATTTAGTATTCAGTACCCGGGGATACAGAAAGGTTTACTAGTCCTTTCTGTAAAGCCAGGAAGGAGAACTTGGAAGTTCTGATATTAACATTACTATCCTAGCCCCAACTTTCTGCTTCTGATTTTCCCTAGTCTTTATGTGAGAAAAGGGTTCTTCCCAATATTTGGTTGGATTTTAATAAGACCTTTAAGTGTTGTGCCCACAATTTTTAACTCTTCAAAAACTTTTAATTTTGTTGTCTCAGGAGAATTTTACAGATAAGGAGCGCTTTTTTTTCTGGCTTTAGGGATTATAACCGGACTTGGATTCTTGTGATAGCATGCACCAGGGAGAGAATCATATCTGCATGAAGGACAGTTATTTGAAAATGGATGATGACCTTTATCTCCATGTTATTCACTGTTCCTAAAGTGGAATGTCCCAGTTTCCACCACAAGGTATTCCAGTCTTGCGAGGCGACTCGAGTGGTCGCGAGGAGACTGGAATACCTTTAAAGCATGCGCTGATGTGCGCGTGTAGGAGAGAAGCCAGCGTGTAACCATTTTTGCAAGGTGAAGCGAAGCATCACAAGGTGAGTTTGCACCTTGCTGAATTACCCCATTATTCCTACAACAAATGTGAAGTCATAGGAGATCAAAGTTAATTGTAAACCTATTTAACACCCCCTTATTCAATAGATGGTATGTTAAAACTAAAATGGTATCGGTCATTGTCTGGATTTCGGAGTCAGTCCATTTCCATTGGGGATCATTTGGAGCACAGCTGAAACACAGAAGCTTTGTCACTTTTGACTTGAATTTGAGATTTGCAGCAGATGGTGTATGCATGACCTGAATTATGAACAGATTCTGAATTACATATTTCAAACATTAAATAATTAAAAAGGTTAATAGTCAGTAACATGTGGATTAAACAGTTATCTTCTAAAAACAAGAGATACATTAGTAAACAGTTTGATAAGTGCATGATTGCAATTTAAACAATAATTTGTCTGCAAAAACTTGTTTATGATTTAAAAAAAAAAAAAAATGTACACATAAGCAGCATGCCCCAGTTAATGGTGTAAGATTCTTGCATAGAAAAGGTGTCAAAAAATATAGTTATTATTTCAAAGAGTCGTGTTGACACTTCGATTGTGAATGTGGTTACTGGTCTGGAATAAATAACAGATGAAAGCTGTCAAAAGGCTATGTAGCATACATGAATCTTGGAGAGAGAAACTTCCAAGGAAACGCTAAAGCAGTATCCACACTGATGTGATAATTTGACATAACAAAGGTTTCTAGTTGTGGATTACTATGTAATGGCAGCATGCAAAATACCTAGTAGTTACACATGGAAAATGTGTTTTAGCTAAAACCTACTATCATAAACTAACAAAGTCTGAAATCTGCAACACTGGAAAAACAAATCAATTAATTGATCCAAAAATCCCTTCTTGGAGAAAACACCTCAATTTGCCACAAATAACACCTTGGAACTTCTGACTACTTTTGTGGCTATCGCAAAAGTAATGAAACAGAACTATAGTATAACTGTATAACTGGTCCTTTTAAAAAATATTTTGGTAAGCGGTCCACATTGAAGACAACAAACAAGACATGTGGGCAACTGCTGAGGCTGGAAGAAAAAAGGTTTAGGGGGGAATTCACCATTCAGCGAAGTGAGCTCCGAAGCCTTTGGCTCACTTCGCAAATGGTATTATGCGCATGCTGATGTCCTTGCTTGACCATAGGTAAATGGAGTTTCTTTATAGACAGGGTTTACATACACTTTAACTATGGTGTCCTATTTGGAAAACAGGTTTATCGTTGTTGTGGTTTTTTAATATATTGACAGTATCATTTTTCCTGCACCGAACACTGGGTCGTTTTGGCTATATACTATTTAAATATTACACGTCTGAGTATCCCATTTAATGCACTATCGAGCGTGCATTTTTTGTACTTTTTTCACATCTAGATTTTTTGGAAATTTCAACGAAGGAGTTGAGAAGCGGACTCCTTGGAGAAAGCAGTAATAAGGACATTTTAAGCACTTTCTGGACTCTAACTTTCGTTTATTGAGAGTTCTACAGTGTGTTTTGTTTTTTAGTATGTTTGAATATAACATTATTTATATTTAACATGTATGTATGTGTGTATATATATATATATATATATATATATATATATATATATATATATATATAAAACCAACTTAAACCTTAAAATGTAAAAATGGTTTTGGGATCAGTAGTTCTTGCCTCTTGTTTAAGGCTTTTCCTGTCTAGTGTCGATAAGCCCAAGTGACATGAGTCACTATTTAGAGAGCACAGTCTTGTCTAGAATCCCTTTCCCTTCTCCTTATGTAAAAAGCCTGTTCATAACACTGAGCATGTGCAGATTCTAACTGTTCAACTGCCTCTGTGGCTGTAGAGACAGGGAGTCAAGGAAAGGATGGGGGCGTGACTATATGCAGCACAGAACTCATTGATAGGCAGAGTGCAATTACAGGGGGATATTGAGCCCTGCTCAATTAAGAGGTGAGTCAGGAGTTTCTTAATCACTATATTGTTTGACCATAGGTAAATGGAGTTTCTTTATAGACAGGGTTTACATACACTATAACTATGGTGTCCTATTTGGAAAACAGGTTTATCATACAGTGTATATACACCAATATAGGTAAAAGTAAGTATACAGTATCTGTATCTGCTTTTTCCCAATTTGTATTTTGATAATGGGCAGTACCAGTAAAAAAAAACATTTTGGCAAATCAAATTAAAGACATCAAAAGTTATACTTCCCCCTTGATAAATTTCTTACATTGTAATGCACTCAGAATGAACTCTATGCACTTTTACAAATATATTTTAATCTTTAAGGGGGAATTCACCATTCAGTGAAGTGAGCTCCGAAGCCTTCGGCTCACTTCGCAAATGGTATTATGCGCATGCTGATGTTCTGCGCGTGGACATCAGCATGCGCATTAAAGGGATTCCCATCTCGGCGAGGCAACTCTTTTGGTCTCGCAGAGACGGGAATCCCTTTAATGCGTATGCTGATGTCCGCGCGCAACAAATCAGCATGCGCATAATACTATTTTCAAAGTGAGCTGGAGGCTTCGGAGCTCTCTTCGCTGAATAGTGAATTCCCCCCTAAATCTCTTCCTAACTGTATTCGTAAAGTTATGCTTCATTGATTCTATTTTCCCTTATAAACAGAAAAGAAAACATGAATTAAAATGGATGTTCCCCCTTAAAAAACAATGTGAGTTTGCTGTGGCACTTGCTTGCATGGGTGTGCTATTGGGCCATAGTAGAATTAGAGATGGGCATGTATGGGTATGTATGCACATCTGTTAGAATCATTCAAATCAATGCTGTGATTACAGGGACTGAATACTGCTGAACATAGCAGGTAATATTAAACTATATTACCTGACTCTATGAACATGTATTTTCTAAGCATTTGCTTCCCATAATACTCTACACATTGTATGTTGTTGATATATAAATGTTGCCTCACTCTATAATAATTAATACTTAAGCATTATTTTTTATGTACTGTATTTTAATCAACATTACTACTTAAATATAGCCACCATCCACCATGTTTAGTGCTAAAGGTATTTTGATTACATTATTTCTTTACTTATTTGTTCTATTATATACAGGTACATCTTCCTGCAGGTTGCTACTTGTACACTGGTTGCCCTGAAAAGGAGATGCAGCACATTATATTGTAAACCATTAACCACTTCCTCTCCTATTACTATACAATCAACTTTGTTTTTACAACTTCTAATAGATTACTTCTAATCTAGACCATACAATTAGCGTCTACAATAACACTATATGAAACGTGTAATTAGCGATTGGATTATATAACACATTGAAACTTGATCGCTATACTATTGTATAAACAGAATTGTGCTATACTTTTTTACCCATTAGGCTTGCCGTAGCCTCAACACCTTGGTCAGGTGACCAGAAGTAATTAGTGCTAACGGCGGCCCTGCATCTCACTAGTGTGCATCTACACTGGGAATAGTTCATAACAGACGATTCTGTTTCAATCCACAATTATGGCTTCAAACATGTTCCTGGTGCTGCATCTCCAATTCAGGATTACCGGTAAGTGAACTGGGTATATATAGATTGTAAATGACAGGCACTGTACCTATGATTAAGCGCCCAGCGTGAAACGCGTTAGGGGGTGCCTGGACACACTGCTGTTTTTATTTTTTGTCATTGTGACCTGCTTTTAACATGGACCAATAAAGATTTTTTGCTTTTAAACACGGGAGTGCCGGATTCACTGCTGTATGTAATATTAAACTAACCTGCATGAGACTATTTTAACAGTATTATACCCAGAGCATTGTTGATCATGTCTATATACCAATAAGCACATCTATTTTATTTAGTTATGCAATACTTCTAAACTAATTTCTCCAAAATTTGAAATACCGCATACACAGAAGGTATTCATATAGGAATTATTTCAACTTTCAAATAAACTAGAGATTTTTAGAATGCAGCTTTTTTACATTCTAGTTATAGAGCTGTTTTAATCCCCTCAAGCAAAAACAGTCAGGAAATGATTAGAAAATGTTTATGGTGGTATTAAGCTGAAAACAGGACAACTAAATGGACTTCTTAAATAAGTATATTTATGTTTTGCAATTAAAAAAGTTACCTTAACTTTGTAAACTTGAACATTATTGAGTGGCAGTGCAGCGGCTCAATGGTTAGCACAGCTGCCTTGCAGCACTGGGTTATAGGTTCGATTCCCCCCTGGCCTTCATCTGCAAGGAGTTTGTATATTCTCCCTGCACCTGTATGGGTTTCCTCCAGGCTCACAATCCAAATATATACATTGTATGATTGAAAAGGACAACAAGATTGTAAACTCCATGGGGCAGGGACTGAAGTGAACGATGAATCTTCTGTAAATATAATGCGTAATATATCAGCACTAAATAAATGACTAAATACATGAAAGAAAATGCTAAAATAGTAAGCAATTTTAATCTGATAGCTGTCTACAAGGACAGAAATGGTGGAGCGTTGTATCCATTTTTCTTAATAGGAAAAGAATGTGATGATGAATGTGACAAATTGTGTGAGAGTTCAATAAAACCGGTACTTGTAAAAAATCTTTTTTTTTTTCAATTTTTTTTTGATAGAGACTATCACATATTCCACAAATGCTACATATAACAATAAATACAACAATTACAATATCTACTGCAAACTTCTTAAAAGGCTTCAATTTATGGTATCAAATATTCTAAAAAAATGTTTTTATAGCAGAAAAAACATTTAGAATTTCAAAAGTTCTATAAAAAAAAGACAAAAACAAATTTTTGTCATTGTTACGGGGAATGGTATGGGATCTGTTTATGTTATAACTAAAATTTTGAAAGGTATTTTATGGAAACCAGTACTATAAAATATACAAAATATTTTTGATGTTAAGGTATGATGGTATATGTTCACTTTAAAGGGGACCTAAAGTGATAAAACAAAAAAAGACTTAAAAAAAAGACAGCGCACAGGCTGACAGAGAAGCCAGTGTGAAGCTCCTCCCAATAGTTTCACCAGCCTCACACATCATCACGCTCATTGCGGGAAGCATTGTCATTGGCCCCGCAATGAACGTGATGATGTTTCAACCACTTTTCACCGGCAGAGAAACAAGCGGGGAGGAGCTTTGTGCTAGTTTCTGTCAGCCTGCACTGTGAAGAAGCATTGGGTGCCGGGTAATTACAGCACAGTTCATACTGTGACTGTAGCCATTCACCTCTATATCTGGTAAGTTTTTTTAATAAGTCTTTTTTGTTTTATACCTTTATTTCTCCTTTAAACAAATTCCTAAGACATAGGTTGAAATGTGGAAACACACAGTAGATCCACAATGGGGTTGTAGCTAATATTTTCATTCTAATTGATTTTTAATTAAACATGTATTTAATGCATAAAGAAATCATAACCGTCATAATAACACTGAGATGAAATTCTATGGGGCGCCATTGGTCCCCAATTCATTTTGTGACAAAGATTTGGGGGTTATTCACTAAAGTCCGAATTGTTGCATATAGGTGTGAATTCGCCAGCTAAAGACAGTCTCAATAGACTGCTTCTGTCACAGTGGTGTCTTTATAATGTGAATATTGTCGCAGTCACAACTTTACTATGGAAAATTGTCGCAGTCGCAACACTAAAAATTGTCACGTTGTTTACAATGGGGAAGTTGTCATGTTCACAGATTTGCTATGGGAATCCGCAGTTTGAGAAGTCGACAGTTGAATTCCCACCTTATTGAATAACCCACTTGATTTTGTAAGCACTAATTAATTATATTTTGTAAGCACTAATTAATTATATTCTGTATGCACAAAATATTTTTTGCTTTGTCAAAATGTGCTTTGTGGTCACATAATTATTTTTAGTATTCACAAAATACAGTAGATTTTAATACAAACTAGATTTGAAAACTTGCAAATTGTCAGCCTAATTCCCATTGTTCAAAGTGAGCTGTGAAGCCTTTGGCTCACTTCGCACATGGTGTTATGCGCCCGCTGATGTCCTGAACGTGGACATCAGCGAGCGCATTAAAGGAATTTCAGTCTCGGCGAGAGCACTCGAGTCTCCTCGCCGGGACTGGAATCCCTTTAATGCGCTCGCCGATGTCCGCATGCAGGACAACAGCGGGCACATAATACCATTTGCGAAGTGAGTCGAAGGCTTCGCAGCTCACTTCGCACAATGGTGAATTAGGCTGTGTGTGTTAACAAACAGAATTTTATGCATATGAAAATAATGTATACAAAATGCTAATTTTCATTTTATTCTGTGCACATAATTCTATTTTGGTTGTAAAAGCTCAGAGTTCACTGACTTTTTGATCCCCCTTAGCTTGAATGGAGATTATACGAAAATGGACACACAATGTTGACTTTCAGGACTTTATTCCTGAAACTTTGCAAGTCAACGCAGTTTGGTGATAATCTGGCGATCGCCATGCAAATTAAAGAGGCAATAAAGCAAAATGTTCACATTTACCAGTAGAAGATTCTTGAATTAACATTTGTATTTTATATCTTTTACCCCTTAAAGGGGACCTAAAGGTATCAAACAAGACAGACTTATTTAAAACCTTATCAGTTATAGAGGTGAATTGCTACAGTCACAGTATGAGCTTAGCTATAATTACCTGGCACCTGATGCTTCTTCATAGCATGCAGGCTGACAGAGAACCCAGTGTAAAGCTCCTCCCACTTGATTCACTGGCCTAATACAACGTCATGTTCATTGCAGGGAGCATTCTCATTGGCCCCCACAATGAACGTGATGATGTTTCAACCATTTATCACAACCGGTGAAACAAGTTGGGAGGAGCTTTGCACTAGCCTCTCAGTTAGCCAGCACTGTGAAAGACTCATTGGGTGCCAGATAATTACAGCACAGCTCATGCTGTGACTGTAGCAATTTACCACTATAACTGGTAAGGTTTTTAATAAGTCTATCTTGTTTGATACCTTTAGTTCTCCTTTAATAAAAAATAACTCAAATGACTTTTCCATTTTGATACATATATTGCTGTATTTTTAACAGATGAGTACCTAAAATTTTGCTTGATTGGAAAAACATTTTTGTTTGCACTTTAAAACTATGTAATATGTTTATTAAAGCAGGATAGTATTAAAAAATGTGATTTATTGTAATTCATAAGGAAATAACTGGCATTTTAGATTAATTGCTTACTTGTTCTTTATCAACAAGGCAGGTCTAGTTTGCTTTATGACTGTGATTCACACTATCTTTATAACAGAAAAATATAGTCCGACAGTCTGCTGCAGGCTACAGCGCTATAAATAAACCACTCTTTCCATCAGTGCAGCCTTGGGAGTTTACCATTCCAGCGCTTTAGATAAAACACCTGTGCAAAACCAAGAAAATATATTTTTATGTGTACTGTTTATGGATGCATTATTTAAAATGCAATAATATAGTTTTTTAACCTCATCCCTGGATTTTTTTTTTAAATTACTCACTACTGTTTTGGTAACTAACTGTAAATGAAAAAAAAAATTTGAGCATAATGGACAATAACTGCCAAATACAACACAGCTTGCCATAAAGTGAGACCAGAGTTAAACTTTTAAAAGTCATACACATACATATATAAAGTTATGTTTTTATCTCTATATAAGGTTATTCAATAACAAAATAGGACAAGGAGTACATAAACCCCCATATAAAAAAGGTCATTTTAATATAAAGTCCTGTTGTATTACACACATCCTTGAACATGCAATAAATCACCATTATATGTTTTTAAGTAAAATTAGCATTTTCTATATAATCACACAGTATGCTTTATCCAAATGTATCAAAAGTGCTGCATTGTGTATTTGATCCTAATAAGAACCTCAATTAATGTGTTGTGTAAAAATTTGTTTAAAAAATGCTATACAAGACACAGATTTCTAATAAGTATGACATTTCCCATTTAATCAATACACAATCCACTAAAAATGAGACCTCCATGCAATATTAGTGTGATGATTTTATTGCAAATGATTGTCCATTTTGCACTAGAGGACACAAATGTGGTATGTAAAACGTGCATCACTACAACATTTCTATGACGAGGACAAGTCATCAGAACATGAGATGACATAATGAGGTGACCTTTCCTTTTAAGACATCTTGTCTCACCAGCATTATATGCACCTTAGAAAAGACAGAAGAGACAATACAATTACAGAAGTACAGTTTACACAGTAGTACCTATAAATATACTTTTAGAACAGCCATGTCAATCAATATTAGAAGACCTGAGATGTAGGTAGACACATATGGTAGCTTTATTCAATGGCTACATTAACCATATGTTTCCACATTTCTACACATCATTTAAAAATATTTGCTTAATCTTAAAGTTTTAAGCTACTGTAAATATGTGCAAAACTATTATTTTGTTCTTGGGTGCTGATTTGTTCTTACATTTTCTGATTTCTTATTTTTAAACTAAATTAAACAGTTATGAAAAAGACTTTAGCCTTAACAAAGGCAGAATTTGGTCTATGATGTCTGATGTATATGGCCATAGCACAATAAGATAAGGAGAAAACCATTTTACTACCCTACAGTCAGAAACATCACAGCAGTCCATTTTGCAGACAAATATCAGCCTTGCATGCAATCTTCATTAGCTCTATCCACTCTGCTGGGAAGCAGGACTCCCCTATAGGGCTTATACTTTTGGCAGAGAAAAGAAGTTCCAACTTGTTTTCAGTGTTCTCTTTTATAAGTTTGCAATGGTGCTGTGGATAATTATGTCTTTGCTATAGCCCTATTCTAAATAAACATAGGTGTTCCCATATCATAGTCGAGTTATGTTCAGCCACAAGAAATCACAGTGAATCGCTTTGAAATACATGACATGTTGTGGAGGACAATTCCAAGAAGGAAGACCAATACACATGCTACCAAAATCACAGTGCAAACTCCAGACCAGGTAGAGTTTTTAACAACACCTCTTCTTTCATTCTCCTCTTCTACAATGTCCTGTGAAATGTTGCCTTGCAATGGCTGTTGTTCCATGGGCATAGTCACAACTGTGACTGGTTTTTGTTGGCTTCCAGGTAGCAGTCGGCAGCCAATATCACCAGGTAGCAATGCTCTTTCCTTGCTGACTGGAAGAGGCCACATATAGCATCCATTGCTAGGCAATTTAATAAAAACTGGAGTATTCTCTGAAGTATGAGGGATAGCAATTACAGCAACAACATCTGGATCATCTGGAAGCTGGGAAACAGAATATCCAGGGGGCAGTTTTGTCACACCTCTGCACCAAGGGCATCTAAGGTCCTTCTGGCTGGCCCTCATTTGCTGTAAGCAGACTGAACAGCATGTATGTTTACAATCAAGCAACTTTGGCCTCCTTCTAGGGCTGTAATAATTGAAACAAATTTGGCATTCTAGTAAAGAATCCTGTGAAAGTGTTTCCATTGTAATTTTCACCAATGTAAATTCTTCGATTGAATCAAGTGAAACACAAGATTCTTATTTAGGTGATCCTGGTCAAGGTAGCTGGATTTCCAGACAAATATCACATGAATTAAATCTTAGATGATCTAAGGGAAAAAGAAAAACAGAATGTTTCAATTCAATGACACGAGTTGACAGTATAAATGTTCCTAAATTCTGTATTAAAGTGAATCATTCATTTAATAGCTAATCTGCAATGTGTATGTTAATAAACTCTAGCAAACAGTATCGCCATAACACAAAGTTTTACACCACACCTTTAAATACATCCAAGTATTTTTAAGTAAATGTCAGTGGTTTAAATCTGAGCATATTCTAGTGTTCCGGTCATTGAGAACAAGAAAAATAAATCTCTCACGCTGTAGTTGGCTCTTTAAATGCTTATTTGTAAATACTTAAAGCTCTTTAAATACTTAGAAATGTAAAATAATTACAAAGGTCATTCATTGGAACGGACGTAATACAATTCACAAACTAAAGTAATGAAATGGATAAAAAAATCCCCATATGACACAAACTAAATAATCTAAAGAAGGAATAATTAAAAGTGCCAAGTAATGAGGCTCAAAAAGTCTGCACACATGGAAAATCAAATTCAATTAAAGTCAAAGTTAAATATGTTCATACAGCAAACCAACCATCTTGACCTTGATAAAGCAGCAGTACTTTGAATGATAGAGGGGATTCCACCTCCCTGTTACACCATCACACCACAGCCCCTCACTTCTAAAGCTACACTGGCAGTGTAAGAGTGTACACACACCAAGTTATTCTAATAGTTGCTTACAATTTCTCATGTCATTAGACCCTCCCTCTCACAAATATATAATGCATGACCTTAGCAATCTCACCCAACCAGCAGGATAGGTGATTCACCTGACCACTGCTTCAAGGTACTGTGCTGGGAAACATGTTCCTGTAATGCCTTTTTAGGAAAGAAAAAGCATATTTAGATTTTGAAAACAGTCTTCTTCTTATTAAATATACAGTAGGAAATGAACGTACAATGGAACATTTTCCGACACATTTTGGTATCTCCCTTACGTAACAAAAAAGAAACATTATAAGTACTTCTAATAGGGTCATACAGTAGCCACCATGGGCCCCACAGCAAAGCCTGTATTGGGCCCCTACCTACTACATGTATATGACTCTATTATCAAACGTGCATTCATATTCTATCACTGGTATCTAATGGTAAAGGTCTCAGCATAGCTGCTGATTCAGCTTGCAACTTCTGGATATTGAAAACCAGTAAATCAGGGCAGCTCGATAAGGGCCCCTTTTTGCCATGGGCAGCAGCGACTGCATCACTGTCTCAACTATTTGAATGCCCCGGACATTTTTGATGATCCACTCAGTGGAGGAACAAATAAGTAAATATTTCATATTATGGCTTATAACAGTATCCTGAACATAGGTACAGTAAATCCATAATAAAAAAACTTCTATCAGAAATGAGAGCAAGGCATTTAACATACAGGTACTTCCTCTATTGACATTCCCAATGTCTCCACTCCCTTAGATTTCAAAATATTACATCTGAGTTATTTTAGTGCTGGTTAGAACTAATATCAAATTGAGAAATGAAATGTATTGTGTTTATGAGTGATTATGCTTCACTCTTTAAACTACAATATTCTAAATTAAAGTACTAGAGATACCACACAAATAAATTTAATAAAATCTAGATATTGCAATATCAATCATTTTGATGCAATATTAAATAGTAAAATTATACAAAATAAAATTTGTTTACCGTAATATCGAAAATTCAATATCAAATTGTTCCTGATATCGCGATATCGAACATTTCATCAAAACTTTTCAGTGTGTTTATTTCTATGGAAAACCCATAATATTGCTAATTTTCAGCAGAAAAATTAGATATCGCTATACTGAATTTTCGATATCATATCAAAAATTCAATTGTGAATTTTCAATAATTTTTGAATTTTTTTTAACAAATTTTTCGATCGAAAGGTTAAAAACGGCCTTTTTCACTTTAATAAATTTTGCCCTAAAAGAATGCAAAGTCTTCATGATCCTGCAAAAAGTTTGCTTTGCCATAAAATTGAATGATATCTTCAAAGATGTATATGATCTGGCATTATACAGAAATGGATTGTCCATTATTTCTATCATTTCTATTGAAAATATTGCAATCTGTAATTTTACCAGGAATAATTAAAATGCAATAAAAGCAGTAAATGTATTAAAACTGTGGGAAAAGCTAACCAAATATTCGGTTGTGCAGGATTCCTAGAGGATTAAAGAAAACTAAAGAAACTGTAAGAAGAAAGATTGATTTATATCAAGTGGATTAACCGTTCAGGAGCGAAGTATTTTTTCAGAAAAAGAAGATTGCTATAACTAGAGAAAACAATCTAAAGTTGGGAAGAGGGAAACAAATTACTTAAGGAGGTACCTTACAGAGATGAAGATAATGTCATGGAATAGCTTTTAATGAGATGTGGTGCAGACAAACACAGTCATGGAATCAGACCATGCAAAGGGTAAATCAAGAGATTTAAAAGATCTAAATCAAAATAAGTATTTCATAGTCTATATCAACTGAACCACTCAAAAAAGAGCACAGAAAGTGAAACCACATTAAATAAAACAACAGATACTGGTAGGTTTAAAGCAATCGCCTGATACTCCCCTGAAACGTTGCTCCTGTACCTTACACTGATGGTCCATTAAAGGGTTATACACCGGATTCTGCACTTTTTCTCTGTATATTGTAGGTTTAAAGCTATTGTACCTCTTGGTACAACAGAACTCTTGTTGTATTGTTTTGACTATTTCATGGAACCACAGAAACAAATAAGAAAACATTATCTAATGGCCGCATCTGTATACTCTGCAATGGAAAAATATACCCCCATATAAATATAGCAGTTACTGAGGCATACGGTTAAAGTACCAACATGGAGCTGAGGATATCTGAATGCATAACAATAAGCACGCTTTAAAGGGTATTTTACAAAGGAATGATAAAAATAGTTCCCCTTCAAAATAAATCATTACTGATAAATATTGATTTGTTAACAGGGAACACTTTGCAATACTTTTGTATGATGGTTCCCTCCATTACAGATCGATATTGATATCTCCTTTCGATGGATAATAATTTGGACTTAGGCTAAATTAAAGGACCAACTCCATAGGGAATAATGGGTTTTCGCCAGCCAGCAAATGCTTCAGTGACATCATTCATTCTGCAAATAGTTATTCATTTTAGCACTAATTTTAATTTCAGAATCTGTCTGTAAGATTATAAATTACAGGATGTTCACTGTAAATCCTAATGCCACTGTGTATTATAAGTTTATAATACACTGTAGCACTGCTACCTGCATGTCATTTTCTGTAAACCTTATAGATCACTAGTTCGTCACGGTATTTGTAGCCATTTTATTCAAGCTTGATCTGCAACATTATTCCATGACAGCAAATAATTTTCTTTGCTACAATATAGTGAACTAAGACTTCAATTTACATCTGAATCTAGCCTGTTATGGAATACCTTATATGCAATTGGTTACACTGCAGCATACAATTTTATTGACACAAAAGAACCAATGAGTCTGCATGCATTTCATTCTACTGCAGCTTGCGCTGAATGCACTGCATTTTGCTGCAGCCTGTTCTGCATCCCTTGCATCCTACATCCATTCTGGAACCTATTCATAATTGTGAATACAATCATGCAGACACAAATCTGCACACTTAAATATGTGTATAATGATGTCCTAGGTGGCAGAGACATATAATATGACATGTTTACATTTACCACATGACTAGTGACTCAGCAACAGTATACAATTTAGCTATTAACTGATTCTGTAAATTGTAAACATATCCTTCAGACTTTATTGCGGATGCAAATTTTGCATCTCTATTTTACCAGTGACTTTATGATATTAAAATGAAGCCAGTCAGTAACAAAAATCATAGACTGGTTAACAAGGGATCAAAAAAGTGGCCCCACTGAAAATAAAATACTATTTAAAGTGCACCTTTCACCTCAAAACTAATACTAATTTAGTTTCTACTAATCAAATAAACATTTTTGTAAATTTATATGTATTAAAAACATATACCTTTATACAGCGTTTCTCTCTGTCATCTTCCCTGTCAGCCTGCCTTTTCTTTCCTGAATTGAGTGGGCAGGGCTAAATGATTATAGCTCCTCCAATCAGATCCCTTAAATCACGCCCTAACAGGAATCTGATTAGAGGAGCTATAATGTGTATATATAATGTATAATGCACCAGGAATTTTTTAAAAAGCTACACTGGACTCTGCATGTTTTTCTAACTATTGTCCTGTCTCTCTCTTGCCTCTGGCTTCTAAACTTCTAGAATGCCTTGCCTGTACCTACCTTACTAACTATCTGCATATGCACCATCTCCTGGACCCTCTACAGTCTGGAGACTGCTCTGTCTAAACTTGCAAATGATCTCCAGGTTGCCGAAGCCAAGGGCCACTTTTCTGTTCTAATACTCCTAGACCTATCTTCTGCATTTGATACTGTCGATCACTCCCTTCTTATTCAAATTCTTTAGGCGTTTAGTGTTCGTAATCAAGCTGCGTCTTGGCTTTCTATAATTGTGATTGTTCATTTTTTGTCTCCCATGCTAATGACACCTCTTTTCCTGTCCTGATTAGGGTGGGGGTGCCCCAAGGCTCGGTCCTTGGCCCCCTCCTGTTCTCACTGTACATTCTTTCCTTGGGTGATATCATCAATTTATTTGGTCTTCAGTATCACTTGTACGGAGATGATACCCAAATTTACTTATCCACTCGTTTGCTAACACCTGAAATACAGATTCAAATTTCTAGCTGTCTCCTGACAATCTCCTCGTGAATGGCTAAGCGACAGCTCAAATTAAATCTCGCTAAAACGGAATTATCTTTCCACCCAAACCTGGACCCACTACTACCTTTTCCATACTAGTTAATGGTTTCATCATCAACCCTGTAACTTCTGTATGTTGTCTTGGGGTGACTTTTGACTCTGCTCTTTCCTTCTCTAAGCGCATCTCTACCACTGCTAAAACCTGTTGATTTTTCCTTCACAATATTGCCAAGATCCGCCCCTTTCTCTGTTACTCCACTGATTACACCCTCATGCATGCTCTTGTCCTATCCCACTTTATAAATACAATTATACATACATTCAAAAGCAGCAGGTGGTTAGCTATACATTTATCAACCTCCAGGCCATAGATAGGAACAGAATTCTAGAATTTTCCAGAATGAACCAACTAGTAAACTGCACAGACAATAATGCTTCAGTATAAACAGCCAAGCGTTCAGTCAAGAGTTCTGAACACGGGCAGGTGTTTCATCTCTGATGCATGAGGAACATGACAGTTCTTTAGCTGTTGTTAGATTAAGTCAGTGGTGCAAGTAACATTTTTAATGTAGCATATGGGCCATCTGTCGATGCATTTTAATAAACTGAGATTTCTAGGCTTTTATCACTAACAAAAACATTTTCCTTTACAACAAATTTGAGGCATTTCATCTAACAGACATATTATTGAGCGATAAGGTTTTCATTTGTCACTACATGTATTTATTTTCCTAGATAAGGAAATGGGTGGTTAAAGTGTTACACAATGTCTTTGTTTTACATGGACACCAAAAGAAAACAATGCAGCTGTATAATGCCTCTCAGTGACAGCCAATTTGTGACAGTCTTGCTGTTCAGCTTTGTCACAAATAATCAATAAAATGAACTGCTATGTAAATATGTCAGCATGGTTACAAATACTCACTGTAATAGGCTTAATTAGCAAACTGCCATTACTGAAGACTAAAATATATTTGAAAATAAACATGAAGCTGTTGAATTTTAAAATTCACCAACAGACAGCAGAGAAATCAGAAGGGATTCATGTCAAATTCCTAATATGCTTCCCTTTACAGCACACATAAAAACATCATTAGGCTTTAAGGGATCATTTAGGAATGACTTTATGATGTTTTCGTCCTGTCTTTCTTTAATCCAACATTTTTTTTTTCTCTCCTGGAACAAGCTAAGGGCGAAATTTACTAAACTCGTAAAGGTCGATTTCACCTTTACGAGTTTATTCTCTGTATGTAAATCTCGCTGTTAGATCGATAAATATCAATCAATTTTTTCCAACCTCTTTTTACCAATCTAAACTTTTCGATCAAAATTTTCAATGGGAAAGTAGCCATACACTAGTGCTTTGGCCATTTTCCCATAGAAAAATCCGATATAGAAGTTTCGATCAGTAAAAAGAGGTAGAAAAATATCGATTGATATTTACCGATCTAACAGCGAGATTTACATACAGGGAATAAACTCAAAAAGGTGAAACCGGCCTTTACGAGTTTAGTAAATTTCACCCTCTAAATGTTGCTGTCTGATTCCTGACAGAAACATGAGTCACTGTTTAGCATGCAACTCAGCTCTCCATTTAGAGAGGGAAATGAGGGACCATTATAAGAAAAAACAAATATCACAAAAATGATTTTAAAATATATCAATAAAGAACATTTCAAGCCATAAATTTGACATGTTGCAAATTAGCATTCTTGTTTATGCGCTTTCAAACTATACATGAACTAAAACGAAATCAGGTACAATTAAAGAGGAACTATAGCACATACTCCATGCTTTGATGTGATAATATTTATATAACAAGTCAGCTTTATTTTTGTAAAACTGTTATTTTGTGTTGGCTTGTTTAGTTTCTCTGCTACTACTTCATGAATATCCAGGCTACTTTCTGGACCGGCAGCCCAGACTTGTTCAGTAGAGTACCTGCCGCAAATGTTAAAATTAGCTCCTCAAAATAATCCTATTATGTATTGTGCTTTATTGAGTTCAACATTTTTCAACCTGGCTGCCAGAAGTTCAAATTCATTTTTTAAAACTACATAAATACATTTTGCAGAGAACTATAGGAAGAACGGAAAGGGGGGGAGGTACTTTGACCCTTTACAAATTTGCACAATGTCTAAAAATCTCTATTTAAAAGATTCATAAACAGATAAAATTGTAATTTTTTTCTGTCTCAGCACTTCTAAAACTGTATTATTTGAGTGAGAACTCACCAGTCTGAGTACATTTGTCTTTAATTGTGTTTACTGAATATTTTTAGCTTGGGCGATACAAGCCTACAACGTAAGACAAAAACTGTATTTGCATAAATCCAAAAATGACAGGTATACAAATCAAGTGTACATCTGATATAAATGCCTGTTCTCCATTGTTCTATTGTTGATGATGATTATATGATGATTTTCTTTTTTTTCTTTTTAACTCATAACAACATTAATTTATTTAGAAATCAATTTAATCAACAAGGAGCCTTACTCTAAAATCCTTTTTAGATTTCTCAAGAATATATAGTTAGGGGGTGAGAGACTTACCTCACCCCATGGTTAGGTAGGGAGTGAGAGACTTAGGTAGGGCCATAATTAGGTTAAGGCCCCCAACCCCATCAGCACTATGGGCTGGGGTCATCGATTTACCGCCTCCAGTTGAAGGACCCCTGCCCCCCCCCCCTTTGGATAAAGGGGAGGGAGTGTTGGAATCAGTCCTTTAAACCATAGTCCTGTGGTTGATGTTGGGGTGGTGAGGGAGGTGTGGGGGTCCTGTGGATCCCCAGTGTAGTGAATCTTAGCGCTGCAGCAATATCATCAAGTTACTGCTGCCAATACATGTCCCCAATTTCATTTAGTGCACATAGGCGAGATTTGACAGAGGGAGGGAACAGAGGGAGGGAAGAGCCATGAGTATTTGGGGGTGTGGAAATAGATTTTGAGTGGCAGGTCCTAACCAATATGGCAGCTTCCAGATATGGAAATTGTGACAACCTTACAGTAAGACCTACTTTATAATCTTAAGTTTTTTTTGAAAATGGACTTTATTATTTACATTATCGATTGATGTACTTTACATAACTATAACAATTGCCAGGTGACAGGTGCACTTTAATTTTTCTTTAAGAGCTGGAAGTGATTTCTTTTTTTATACCCACCCTTGAATAACAGATAAATGATTAATCACATTAGCATATAGTGTTGAAAAAAGTTTCCAAGGGTAATTATCTAGGATATTCTGAGATTTCTTCTGAAATAACCACTACTATATCTGTACATTACTCATTAAGCAAATCCCCACAAGGGCTCATAAATTCTCATTTTGCATAAACCGTCCCACAGATCTGAGAACATGAATATACATGTCCATCAGTTTTGCCTAATTATTTCATCCTTTGGACAATGCAAGTAACAAAAGACCATCTATTAATATTGAAAGAGATATTATTTCAGTATAGCAAAAGTGTATTTACTGTTAAAACAGTCAAGAGAAACAGTCATAAGAATTCAAAAAGAATGAAAATGTTGATGAAGAATCAGTTGGTTGCATTTATATACAGGTTTGATGCCTTTGTAATAATAAATACTCTTAGTAGTTAAGATAAATAAATAAAATCAGTGGTGATTTAACCAGGGAGTTATGTAACTATAGGTTTTAGTTTGATCTCCTCCTGAGAAAACTGCAGTGAGATTTGTAAAAGCTGGGTTTGATGAATGCATATCATTAATTCAGCTTCACTAATTATCATACTATAAATTCGCTGTGTTGTCAAAACACAAGAAAGAGAACATTCATTGTATGAACAGATATGGAGAACGCTGCTTTGTATGTGTCAAACAACACCAAGAAATTTATTAAAATCAGTAAATTACTGATATCACGATAACAGAATTTTACAAATATCGATATCGCGATAGCGATATTTCAGCCATTGAAATCAATGGTTCAGCCAAAATTTGATTTTGCGACATCAGTATTATTGATATCTCGATATCGGTAAAATTCCAATATTGTGATATCGATGGTATTGATCTCGCGATATTGGTAAAAACCCGTTCGATATCGCGATATCGCTGCTATCACTTTTAATACATTTTGCCCTTGCAAGGGTGAAATTTACTCAGATCATTTGTGGTTTTTTTGCTATTTTCTCCCATTTTTAGCCTTGTTGTGGTAAAAAAAAAAGATGAAAAAAATCAGGCAGAAAGGTTGAAATGACCTTAGTAAATTTCTGACTGATAAAAGCTACTGCTCATCATATCTCACCACCTTATTTTCTCTTTTCTGCCCACTTCTATATTTTCACATATTTACAGCCATTTTTCACTTATTCTGGAATACAGTGCCTACAAGTAGTATTCTACCCCTGCAGATTTAGCAGGTTTGATAAGATGCAAATAAGTTAGAGCCTTCAAGCTTCAAACAAGAGCAGGATTTATTAACAGATGCATAAATCTTACAAACCAAAAAGTTATGTTGCTCAGTTAAATTTTAATAAATTTTAAACATAAAAGCGTGGGTCAATTATTATTCAACCCCTAGGTTTAATATTTTGTGGAATAACCCTTGTTTGCAATTACAGCTAATAATCGTCTTTTATAAGACCTGATCAGGCCGGCACAGGTCTCTGGGGTTATCTTGGCCCACTCCTCCATGCAGATCTTCTCAAAGTTATCTAGGTTCTTTGGGTGTCTCATGTGGACTTTAATCTTGAGCTCCTTCCACAAGTTTTCAATTGGGTTAAGGTCAGGAGACGGATTAGGCCACTGCAACACCTTGATTTTTTTCCCTCTTGAACCAGTCCTTGGTTTTTTTGGCTGTGTGCTTTGGGTCGTTGTCTT
>WMED01001097.1:0-15466 GCA_019650415.1 Pipa parva
CCGCATCCCGGAAGAGCCGCGGCGCCGTGATGCCCGACGCTGGAGCGGCTGGTACGGTAAGTATTAATCCTTACAGATAGTGCGGGACAGAAGGGAGTACTGGGAATTAAGGCTACTCCCAATGTGTCACTAGACAATGATGTCATGACATGCGCCCCCAAATTTTGGCTCTGCAAGTGCCCATGACAATGGGTTAGATGTCACATTCTGTAATATGGCAATGTACCCTATAAGAATTGGTTTCCTTCCTTACTGTGAGATAATGTGGTACAATTTCATAGGCTTAAGACTTAATTCTGTTGCTGTATACATGTAAAGGAAAATCGTTCATAAAAGTCCTTTGATGTAAGTGTCCATTGCATGTTAAAAGTTAAATGACCCAAAAAATGCAAGCCTGAAGCTTACCTGTAGGCAGCCCAGGTCTTTCATTTCACATAATGAACTTTGACTATAATTACCAGATCAGCTGAAAAATCTGAAACAGTGATAACAATATACATTTAGCAGGGCTCGCTGATTCAGGGATCCACTGACTAAATTTAATTTTAATGCAATATGTTTGCAATCACTCCAACCAGTTGCTTAAAAAGAGTTTAAAACAAACTCTTGCCCTGCTGATACATAAAGACTTAAGAAATTTGTAAAAATCTGCTCGGGACCAACTAGAACCAACTATAGGTGTATGTTATCTTTGCAACCAAAATGAGCTGCTCCAGTTGTATTAAAAAAACAGGTCCATTACATTGCATGTTATTGCACAGTTAGCTATCCTATGAGCTATCTGCATTTAAACTGCAGTATAAAGTCACTAAACATATCAGTCTTTTAAATGAGAGTTGTCTGGATTTCACCGGCTCAATACTACTTACGGGATATCCTTACCTGCTCCAGGGTTTTTCTTTTTTTAACAGAAGACTTTCACTGTACTAATAAGGAAGGATTCTAATTTGTTCCAGTATTTCTATTTGGGTGGCCTGTAATGTTTAAGGAAAATCTCTGTTCAGTCCTCCTGTGGCATTCTTGAAATCAAGGGAAATGACATATTCATGTGTACCTTGGCATTAGAATCATAGATCCCCATAAGAGATTTAAAATAATAAAACTGAAAGATTGGAATCTTCCAGATTTGTGCAGCATATGTGTTTGCATGTGTGTTTGCAACATCCCATGTAATATACTTTCATTAACAGCTTGACAAGTGAGTGGCAATTTATAGACATCAGAGTCTAGTGGAAAATACTGTTATTTCATTACTTCGTCAACTCATCATATGCATGCTGTTACAGTGACCTTCTGCTAATTTCAGAATATCCATGCCAACTCACCTTTCTCCTAATCCTTAACTATTTATATGTTGCTTGGTTACCAGTAACACATAATTACCATGAATCCCTTATGTACAGTAATATAAAGTTTTTTACTTTTTTGGACACAGAAATTATCCGTTGGTTCATTTCAATGCAGATAATTGAGAAATAAGATTGATTTAAAAAGAGGACTAATGACATTTTTTCAAGAAACTAGTATTATATTGCTGAAAGGATCATAATTTACTTCCTAACCCAGAAACATTTTTTTAAATGTTTTAAATATTTCACTGAAAGATCTTTTCAGAATTTATAGTTCTAATACGAAAAATAAAATCCACGTTCCTTTAAATTTAACAGGTTTTCTTGTTTTTACCTAGCAGAAGGGAAGAAGCAGCTGACATCTTTATAATAGACTCTTAAGGGCTTAATGGGAAAAAGTACCAATTAAACAGTGGAAGAAGTGAATTTGGGTCACTTGGGGTCCCTATAACTCAACAGATGCAAATTTGCTACTCCATATTCACTAAGTGGGAGATTCCCTTCTATTTTATGCATAATGTGACATTGCCAGTCAAACAGTTGCAGATGCATATAGATGCAAATTCAGTGAAGTGAAGTGAAATTACATTATCTTTACAATGTCTATATAACTGTATTAAGTGAATATTGCATCCCTTTCTATTTTACCATATTCCTAGTTCAGTTTTTAGACTTGGTCACTATTTTTGTTTATCTTCTAAGTATATAGTTAGTTACCTTATGCCAAGCAGTAACCCTTCCATAAACCCCCTACTTCTACACTTTGATCTGGTGAAGTCAAACCGGTAAATTCAGAGCAAGTAAGCCTTGCCAAATTTTACACTTCAGTACACTCCGACGCTTTCTAGGCAAGGAAATGTGAAGAGTTCTGTAAGTTCGCAAACATCGTAAGGTTTCAAATTGGTCACAAATTCACAGAGATTTCTAAATAGATAGAGTTGGAGAAGTGGTGACTGGACCTGAATTTGGACTTTTATAAATAAACCCCTGAACTGAGCTAGTGGCCAAGGGGAGCAAGCTGACAAAGATTATGAAGACGTCAGATTCCAGTATCAACTGTCACGGTTGGAAAGTGGACCCACTGTACTACCTTGGAGGTTGGCTCAAGTACGCTGCAAGGCGCGGAATCTAAGAGGTCCGTGATCTTCGCCTTTAACCTCTACAAAGAGGTACTGGTCTTAGCTGCGCAGGATCCCCAGGTCGCGGCCCCTGAGCGTACCCTCCAACGGTAGTTGCTAGTACTGGGACTCAGGGCTATACAGGAACTGGATAACACACTTGAGAAAAGTTGTAGAATTATAGGTGTATATAGCTTTAATGAAAAATCTGCATCCACCAGGAACAACACTGGACAGACAAGGAAAATCACTAGGATGCAGGTAAGCAGGAAACACTGTAGTAGGACTCAGAGCTGGAGCAACAAAATGTAGGACCTTTCTAGCTGGAAGCTTAGGCACTGAGTGCTCAAGCTGTCTAGCTTTTAAATCTCCCGCTGCGTCCCTGTGCTGCGGGAGCACTCCCAACACATCAGTGTCATGTGAGCGTGCCGGCAGCGTGCACGCTGCCGGCAGCCATTAAGACCCTGACAGCCGCGACTCATGCACCTAAGAACAGTGCGCCCGAGCCGAGCTGTCAGGTAAGGAGCGGCGGTTACGCCGCGCGTTACATCAACATTGGGAGTGCAGAATGTTATTGCCCTAGAGCTTGACCATCTCTAAGATGGTATAGTAAGCACAATGAATAAGGTATTTCATTATATTGACTTTTGACTAATAATAATAATAAGGATTTATCATGCCACAGTGGCCTTAGGCTACTGTTATGCCACAGGGGCTTGTTATTAACTTATAGGGGGTAAGGATTTTGAATCTTTACTACAGTGGAGTTTGCACTTAATCCCAGAGAGCAAGGTCTAAGGAGCAATCAGTCTTCAACAAGGGAGTTATCAGGTTGCAACCACCAGGTTAAACCGCCCCCCCCTCCCCCACACTGGTGGTAGCTGGGCTGTAGCAGAGCTGAGGCAAAAACAGCTCATCTGTAATATTGAGGAGGGAGACACAAATAAAATAGAACGGCTGAACTGTAACTTATGCTGCTGACCCGTAAATAGCTGTTAAAAAAATACAGCATCTTATGGAAAAGCTGTAGCTTTTCAGGAGCAAGCTAGAGAGGACCCAGCTAGTCCCTATATTGCCAAGATAAACCCAAAATAAGACTCCAGATGCACAACTGTATATTGTTAGGGGAAAAACTCCATTTATCGCAGAGTGGTAAAAAAATCACACAATGTTTCAGGTGGCCACGCCCTCCTTAATCAGGTGTGTCACACACTGCATTTACTGTATTTATCCAATGTCAGTAAAAATGTAGAGTAATATAATCTTCATTAAATGCTGAGTTTAAAGAAAAGTAATGTCATAGACAGACCATTACTTTATTTAATGACAGGGTCTCTTCCACAGGAGTAGGGCTTAGCAAATGTGATGCCAATATTCAAATAGGGGTCAAAAAGTGAGCTTATAAACAAAGGCTTGTAAGTTTAACATTCACTATGGGTAAAATATTTGGTGACTTTATAAGATATGCTATACTGGAGTATCTCAATATAAAGAAATGTATAACTCTATATTAACACGGGTTTATGAGGAATCAATGCTGTCAAACTAATACAATCAGCTTCTTTGATGAGTCCAACTCTAGACTGAACCAAAGTCAGTTGTTGGATGTCATAAAAAACCTTGATATTTCCAAATCATTTGGTACTGTGTCACATAAAAGACTTGTATATAAAATGAGAATGGTTGGACTGGTTGAAAATGTGTAGAGGTGAGAAATTAACTGGCTCAGTGGTAGAAAACAGAGGGTGTTTATTAAAAGTACATACTTAGGTTACTGTTAGTAGTGGGATAACACTGGGGTCAGTATTTGGCCCTATTTTCTTTAAACGAACACAGCTAAGTCTTCAACAGTTATTTGTCTATGTAATTTTCAATGTCAAATAAATTATTTTTGTAATATATGAAATACTTTTCTTAAGTGGTTTTGAGTTTATATGAACTTTTCCACAGAAGCCCCTCTCCTCTTACCTACTTCCTCTTTTGCTGGTCTACTTTGAATCTCAAGTCAGCACACAGGCAAGATTCTGATTGGTAATTCTTCCAGAACAGAGCATAGTTGCTGATGAGGAATGAGAGGCAGAAAGAGTGTTATAAGAAACTGGACGTAAAAGGAAAAGGATTAGTAAATAAAATATATTGCAAAGAGCATTTATTTAACAGTGACAGCAAGTCAGTCAGATAAATATTGTTGACTAAACTATTGCTTAAATATATTTAGTAATGACCTTTTTACAGATTATACTAAACTAGAAGTAATTAACACAAAATAAAACTTTTCATTGCAATTTGTCTTGTAAAATAAATGAGGTTTAACACTGATTAATGTAATGTTATGCACACAGGAAGGGAAAATACATGTAAAGGTTACCTATGGCATGGGAAAATACTAGGTAAAACTGACATAGAAAAAAATGAAGGAATTTTAGTAGACAGTAAACTTCACTATACCAAACAATGTCAGATAGCTGCTGCCAAGGTCAAATAGTATCATGGTGTGCATCAAAAGGGAATGCACGTGATGAGAACATAGTTTTGTCACTTTACAGATCACATGGTATATTGTATACAGTTTTGGGCACCAGTACACAAGAAAGACATAGAAGAGCTTGACCAGGTTCAAAGACACATAACTAAAACAGAATGTAGAAGGGGGTTTCTTAACTGTAAGAGCAGTGAGATTGTAGAACTCTTTGTCTGAAGAATTTGGCAGGGTGAGAGCTAATATAAGGCATAAATGCCTTTCTTGGATATAAGTTATGGGTTCTAGATTACTGGAGATTTAAATTAATTTAATAAAAGAGTTTTCAATACAGGGAGTTATTCTGAATGCCATATCTTAAGGAATATTTCCTATTTCCTGTAAGATGAGAATAGTTGTCTTTTGCTTTATGGGTGTTGTTGCCTTTCTCTGGATCTTGTGTGTATAATAGACTGAACTGGATGGACTTATGTCATTTTTGACCTTACAAATTATCTTACTATGTTACTGTCAAAAGAAGGCTATTTAGTAGTGACCGTAAGTGAGAAATAGTCTAGGACATACCAGTGGATCAACAAAAAATCTTTTTTACTGATATCTGATCTATGTTTAAGGTTTATAGTAAGGAGACAAAAATAGAGATGGCCACAATATGCTTTTCACTGTTCTAGCTTGTGCAATGGCTTAAGGAAACTGGATACTAGATTAGTCTACAGCGACTAGTGAATGGTTAATCTCTGTTAAGTGCTTCAGAAGATGATGGTGCAATATAAATATGCCCAATAAATACATTTGCATGTCTGTTTTTAATTCCAAAAAAAATAGTTTTGCAATATTTATTACTTACTAATTTCCTTCCTTTTCAATTGACAGCCAGTTTCTTACTGAAGCTTCTTTATTCTTACACAGAACTCTCTTAAATTTTGTACCTTTTCTTACATTAGGCAGTGAGCAAACAAGAAAGGCACAGTAATTGTCACACATTGAGTTCACTTCTCCTTACTTTCCCAGGTTACCAGCAGCTTGACCCTAAAAGAAACCAACTCCAAGTCAACAGGGCTATATGTATATATTGTGTATGTTTTTAATATCAACAAATTAGGAGATAAAAATACACTCACATATACATGATGGATCAGTGTACAAATAAAAATTTTAAATGTCCTAAGATAGTTAGGGAAGAGATCCTACCATTTGCTACAGGTAGTCCTTCTCTTTTCATGGTACTCAAAACAGTTTGCTAACAGTAGTAATGGGGCCTCAGTTGAAGTTCCTATCCTTACCACTAAGCAATGTGCTATTCATCTTGCCACTAGGTCATTTTGCTAGAACTTATAATGAAGGCGAGCCAATGTTATCATCCCTTGGAGATTTCCTTACTTGGATGGGGAACGTCTTGATGACACTAGGGAACTGCCAAACTCCTCAAGTAAATAGGTGGAGCAAATTATAATACCGACTCCCTAAAATATATATTAACTTCTTTATTATAAAAGCAAAATTTGAGTTTATGTTCAATTTTGTCTTTTTTTGAGAAATAAGACAATTAACTAATGAGAAGCATGACAGATTACTTAGGGTTTACCAAGTATGAGGAGCCCCACTCCTGCAGGAACAGAGGAATCTTAAGATTCAGCCCCCAGATGTGACTCATTTTATTTTTTCTGATTTTACTATGTATCAGCATTATATTTTCAGAAATGGACTCATGTTCAGGAACCAAGAAGCAATTAGTATTTGTTGGTCCTGTGCTGTTGAAATCCTGAAAGAAAAGACCTTCACCTTGACTGATTAGGAAGAGCCAGCTCAATTTTAAACAATAGAAAGTATTTTGTCATATATTCAGTTAGATTGTCTCTGGTTAATTCAATATTTATCTGAAGCATATGGTTTATATGGTGGCTCCCTGGTATTTTCATTTTTATATTTTTACGTAAAAAATTTTATTGACCATTTTTCTTTTTCCATTATTTTGTTAATAATTGTGAGGATAAATAACAGGTTACACTTATGTTCTTAATTTTTATTCTGTATCAGATCTCTGTTCCTGGGTGCTTACATTCATTTTTATATGATACTGTATATTATTTCTGTTAGAAACATTACTTTCAGATGTGGAGACAGAATCGTGATATCTGTGAACAGCACTTGGCAAACTAATACTACTAATGGCTACCTTTCCATCAAAAAATTAAAAAAATCAAGATTGAAATACTCAAAAAAATCTCCCTAGAACACTGCAAGATCTCGCACAATTAACTTGGAAATCCCGAGTGCGGCCTTTCTGGGTTTAATAAATTTCACCCTAAGGCCGAAATGTATTAAAGTTGGAAAGACCTCTCTGTGTCTTTCCGACTTTACCAAGCGAAATCTCGTTTTGTTCTCATGAGATTTCTTTCGAGATCAAGTTTTTCTATCCTGATTTTTCAATATTTTCGATGGAAAGGTAGCCATGCTACTAATGTAAAGTAAGGCTACCTTTCCATGGAAAAAAATTCAAATACTTGAGAATGAGAAACTCGATCTCGAGATCTCGAAAGAAATCTCGGGAGAACAAAATGAGATTTCTTTCGGTAAACTCAGAAAGACCACTGGTCTTTCTTTATGTGTGTTCTGTCTTGTCTCCCTCAATACTTCTACTATATTGCTATATAATATATATATTTGCAGATTCTGTTGATCAATACTATCATCTCCCCTCCATTTGCAACCTGTGCAGAGGAATTACTACACAGTGAATTTGCCCCAGCTACAGTAATGCATGCAAAATACATCACAGAAGTTAAGCAATTTACTTTTACTGATAATTAGATTTTAGATATACCTTAACTAGGTACATAGAAACTTGCTATTAGTAGTAACAGCAAAAAATATCCATCAGATTAAAGCCTCTCTTATGATTTCCTTTTATGTAGTGATTGTAATTACATTAACTGACAATTTACTTCACTAACATCATTCTCATTTTCTTTAAATTATAGAAAATGTATATAAATCACCTGGATAAATACGTTGGTTTTATTCATTCACATTCCTTAATCAGTTTTTATTGACAATGACAATTTTTATTCAATATCCTGTTTTATTGTCACACAGAACTATGATTTTTCACACAAAAAAAAGGTTTAATAGACTCAAACTGTTCAAACTCTAAATTCCTGCTTTTAATACCCTCTGAACACAGTCTTTTCCAGATCAGAGACTAATATTTTAACTTTTCTACTTGATGGAGATAATGTTAAACATGTGTCCCTTTACTGCTTAGCCAGCAAAAGTCTCTCATTGCAGCTCTGTAATTTAAACAAAGAAAAGGACTAATACATATACAGGATATATGTGATAGAGTGCGGTGTGTAAGCCAAGAGGAGGAGAGCAAAAGAATTCCAGTCTGTTTCTGTGGGTGTACACCAGGGAATATGCTGTCTACAAGAAATGGTTTGATGAAAATGAAATGAAAACTGCATTTTTTTTATTTCATTGTTGCTTCTTTTATTTCTTAACAATGACACAATAACTTAGGCTAAACTGGTGGTCAACAGTAAACAACATGTCTGTTTGCTCTACTGGGTAATATCCAATTTTATAGTTGGGCATGACTAGTTTGGTGTTGCTACAGTTTTCAGGGATTCTGCACAAGCTTTTTAAATAGTAGAAATCATTTATTGCTAGGTGAATACCATTTTAGATGTACAGATTACGCATCCACTTGCTTTCTTTTGGTTAACTGGTTTAAATTTAATTAAAATAGCATTTTTTTCCCCAGTAGCTTTGAAAAGAGATGAAAAAACCCTCTTCCATGGGCAAATTTATTTTTAATTGTAAATTTAGACAAATGTGTCATTAATTCTTAATTTTTTGGAAATAAAAAAATATCCTTTTTTTTCAGTCAGATTGAAAGTATCATGGAGAAAAAAAGCTTATATAAAACTTTAAATATATATTTAATATCACCATAGATTCTTCAATCACAAAATGGCTAATAGGACCAGTATGTACCAGTACAACAGTAGGGAGGTTTCTGTTCTTTTGTTTGTTTTTTTTAAATACACTTTTTTTGCATTAGAATAAATTAAATTTTCTCAAATGCTCCTTACATTGCACATTATACACAAATACAGGACTGAACTGACATACCAGAGTATCATTTAGTTCTCCCAAACTATTTTTAACATTTCTGGCGTTAAAGGTCTGTCCTTCACAGTAACTCTGGGGCAATTAGCTCATTTCTAATGGCCACTCCCCCTGCAACCAGCATAAGGCTGAGTTCACACTAGCTGATTTTCGGCTGAGTTTTTTTAATGAGTCTGATTTTTGTCTGTGGTGCTAAACAAAATAGCCTATGTGGATTATAACACAGGAAACAATAGACACTGTTTTTACAACTCATCTGAAAATGAGCTAGTGTGAACCCAGCCTTAAGGAGAATGACATCTGACATCACACACAGTGTGAATGGCAGGGGGAGTGGCAATAAAAATAAAATAAAAGGCTGCAGCCTTCTGTGTATGTGTAGTAAGTGGCATCTATGAGAAGAGTCATACAGTTATTATGAAATAAAATAAAATGCTTGGAGGCTATTGATCAATGATCAATGAAATGGATTTAACAATTATTGTAAATTATATCTTTGATATGAGTGATAATATTGCAACTTTTGTGAGTAGGAGGTGGACCTTCTCTTGTGGGTCCAAGATACCTCCATCCAACACTGAACTAATAAATGATTTCTATACTATAAAAAAGATGTGTATTTGGATCATTTGTTACTGTAAGGATTTTAGCAGTTGGATAAGTATATTGTGTTACTTTAAACAGCTTCCTTTAGTTCAGGTACATTATTAAAGAGATCCCTTGTGATGTCACTACTGAGGTTCTACCAGCCTCTAAGCAACTGATTGCTTAATGAACAAAAAGTAGCTCTGTCAATCTATATCAAATGTATGTGCTGCTAGATTACTTAATTGAATCCCAAAAAGAGGTGTTCACTAGCGAGTGTCTTTTCTGTCAAATTAACATTTTCCGAGGGACTTTCCATGGCATTTAATCACAATTGGAATGTGCTGGAAGGACATAAGACTGAAGTAATCTGAAAGGGGACATTTTTTGCAGTAAAAAAAAAAAGCAAAACAATGTAAAACTAAAATAAACTGTATTGTTTATACAAAGATCTCTCATCTAATAATGTTCCATTATGACTGAGCTGGCATTTTAGCAATCTTCCTTTAATAACAGCTGAGATTTTTCAAGAACCACTCTATTGCATTGCTTCCTTTTCCCATTGATCATAGTGACAGTGTTCACAGATCAGAACAGCCTTGTTCTCTTACATACAGTGTAGTCTCACTTCACGTTACAAGCACATTCCATCTTTTCCAACCTACTTGAATAAACCACCCTTTTGTTCCTTTTTTATTTTTTGTTGTTTGTCTTATTCCCAGCTGGCATCTACATTTTATAATACACAAGTGTCTTTATTTCATTTTAAAAACTGTAAAAGTACAGACCTAAAACATAAATAATGTGGTTTGTGCCTTGAGTTTTATATCATACATATAAAATCAGTTGTGGGGCTCATAATGATGAAATCCATTTTTAAGCTGAAGTGGCACATATCAAGGTAATTGCGTGTTACAGATGAAGCAATCTTTTCCTGAATCTTTTCATATACAAAGTCACATCTTATTTGTAGTGCTAAGAATGATATGCCTATAGCAAACAACAGAAAAGTAGCAAAAACACTGTTTTCTATGATGTACTGCAGCAAAGGAAAAGCATAATGGCATTTCCCTACATTCATACATGCAATGACTGAATGAAATCATTTAGATCACAAAGCTTGATCTTATACTCTTCTCTGCGAACACCCATCCCATAATAACAAACAATAAGACAGATCTTGGTTGAAACAGACCAGAGAACAAATACCAAAACTGCTACCTGTAGAAAATATGTCTGAGACATTATATACCCAAATCTTATCTGATAAGGAAAATCCAACATACTAATATACTTACTAAATACAGCATATGATATATATTATACCAAGGATGAGGAAAATAATAACAACCCCCTACAATAGAGCAATATAGTGTAGAAGTCTGGAATGTTCATAACAGTAAGATTTCTGATTTCCAGTAACATGGTTTAAATTACCTGTGCATGAATAGGGTAGGACTACTTCTATGACTTGCTGTTTATACACGGTAACCAATACTGGATATACAGGGGGACTCAAATTATTTTGAATAAATCAAATTTCATTTATTTGAATTAATCTCTTAAATCCAAACACTTGGTTGGCTTATCACCTCCATCTAATTTTCAAGCATGTTAAAGGAGAACTAAAGGTCAATTAAAAAAAAGGAGCCATGTTAAAAAATACCTTCTAGTAAGATGACACGTTGCAGTTGCAGCCTGAACTGTGCTGTCATTTCACTGCACGGAGGAAGATTTCACTGTGCTTAGGCTGATAAAGGAGCCAGCGCAAAGCTCCTCTGACTTATGACATGCGTACATGTCATCACGCTCATTGCGCTTATTATTTTTTGCCAGTGAGAGGAGTGTTCTCATTGGGGGTGCAATGAGCATGATGATGTATACGCTCTTTTGCACCGCCGATTTGACTAGGTGGGCGGAGCTTCACAATGGCTCCTGTACTCTCCTAAGTGCTGTGAAGTCTGCCTCTGTGCAGTGAAATGACACACAGTTCAAGCTGTGACTGCAATGCTTCAACTTACTAGAAGGTATTTTTTAATATGTCTCCTTTTTTACTCTACCTTTAGTTCTCCTTTAAGTGACCAATCAGCCACTGTCAACAATAGCAGTAATTGAATCTCCATCCATTCAATTGTTCTGGTCATGGCTGAACAGCAGTCTGTATACAAGGACCAAGATGCATAGAAATTGTATTTAATGAAATCAAGCAATTAATAAAAATAAATCAAATTGGGCAATAAGAATTCAAGGTGAGTGGGCAGCTCTACATTCTCAATATTAATTTGAGTGGGGAAGACATATTCAACTATAATAATTGTATTATTTTTAAAAATAAAAGTACCTTTTATACAATTTAAACCAAAAAACTGTCTTTTTCTCTGTGTCAGATAGCAAAAAATAGATGCAAATTCACTTCACTAAGCTGCAAATTCACTTGTCAAACAGGTGAACATCAGCGATCACTGTCACATGCGTTGTATGACGTAGTCAGGTAGATAGAAGTAGGATGAGAAGTCATGCAGAGTGAGACAAATTTGACAAGTGAAGAATAGAATAGAATAGATATTTATTGTCACTAGAAAATACAATGTATATCAAGTGAGATTAGTGATGCGACCATAATACAGAAATCAATAAGTTAGAAATAAATAAATAATTTAAATAATATGGATATAAATATAAATACAGAAATATGATAAATATGATAATGTAATAATGTGCATAATACATACAAACACAATAGAATCCAGGCAGCCATCGTGTGTGGGGAGGGGGGGGGAAGAAGGAGGGGGGCTAGTGTCCGAGTGAGGAGGGATTCAAGTTCAGTCTTATAATGGAGTCAGGGAAATAACTTTTTCTTAACCTGTTGGTGCGACACTTAATGCTTCTATAGCGTCTGCCAGATGGTAGAAGTAAGTACAGACCATGGTTTGGATGGTATGTGACATCAGTCTCATACTGTCCCACTAACTGTATTCTGTGAATATTCTATTTATTTCTATGTCACCTTGACTCTGGGTCATGTTCTCATTTAATAGCAGTCACCATTGTCACTTTTGAATGAACCTTACGCAACGCTGGAGCCCGCCCATCAATCCCCCCAATTCACCAGTCTGAAGTGGCGATGTCAAACAGGTGATTTTGGAGCAGTTCACCTAACTGAATTCGCACCTTCACACCACTTCGCAGCTCAAACAATAGTTAAAGTACCTGTGCACAGAAAGAGATGCAAAGAGCTCTGTAAGTTTGTGACTAGTGTAGTTGCTAGAATTGGTAGCGTATTCTCCACTTCGCAGAGTTTAGTCAATAAGGCCCACAGTGTACTGCTGCTAGATCACTATTAATCTGACTATCCACAGCCCAGGATCCTCAGATGAATACTTCCCCCACTGTGGCTCTCTTCCAGGTTATGTATGTGATGTCAAACATTACACTCTATCCGCACTTTCCTGAATTTTGATGAATTTTACCAATTGTGCATGTGCAGATTGGAACAAAATCGGTCCACATATGTTCAGTTGGTTAAGTTCTGTGATCTTCAGGAGGGGGGTGGATTTGTGTGAGGACCAATGTCACTCACATAACCCGGAAGAGAGCTGCAGCTACAGCTGGTGGGTGAAAGTGAGTGAAAAATGTCAAAAATTAAAATGTTTGCCATTTATAATGTTAAATTGTGCCCATAATTTCAGCTGCAAAAATGTCAGAATTAGCAAAAGTGCTAATTTTTTTTTACATTTTCAATTGCAAAAATTAATGATTCCATTATGTTAAAATCATTAAATAGAAATGTATTTCTATGTGAAGGTTTGCTGAATGTACCTTGTTGTAAATCTACAAGAAACACAATAATATCCCAGAAAAAGATTTGAATAACATTTCCCTGCTTGATCGATATTGCCGATATCCAAATTTCTTAATAAATTTCTGATAAAGTATTTCCTGGTTGAGGGTGGAAAAAACCCATTATTCCCTATGGCAGGGATGGCGAACCTATGGCATGCCAGAGAGGGCAAACGCACTGTCTCCCCCGCTGCCTCCAGTGCAGGCCGCAGACCCAATGACAGTTTTCAGGCCAGATTGGAAGGAGCGCTTGCTCGCTAGGGAGTGCTCCTTCCCCGACACAGGCGCTATGATCATGATCACTCATGATCACTCGTCGGGGGAAGGCACTGGTGAGTGACCTCACCTTTTTGTCACTCGGTGCTGAAAAGTTTTGCCACCACTGCCCTATGGAGATGGGGCACTAACATTTTTCTAAGTTCCTACTAGAAAAATCATCAATATTGATATCTATTGAAAAGGGCTCCATTGACAGTAATGTAAATTCTAGCGGTATTATGGCTTTACATAAATTAGGGGATAAAGAAAATGTGGCTGAAAAAAAATGGTGAAAAACGGCAAAATTGATTGGAGTGCAGCAAAATAGTTTAGTAAATACCCCCCATATTGACCTACATTCTAAAGGGATGAAATGATGGTCATACTATTGTTAGAAGAAGAGTAAAATCTAACACCATGTTATATTTTAAGTTTTATTCCATTATCACAAGTATTTGTATTATTCAGTTTTTATGTTATTGCCTCTTAAATTCCTTGGATGCTCATTTTCACCAGTGGTCCAAGCTTGCACAATAGAATCCTTGCAACAACTGTACATCCCTGATCTTATTTTCAGGCATCATGTAAAGCAGTTGTTTGAAAACAGAAGTGAACAGGTTGCAACACTGCAATAGTTTTTAAATGTAACTAAAACACTGATCTGAGTGAATGTTATCAGCATAACATTAGTTCAGTAACTAAGAAAATAAATAGAGAAATAAGAATATATGAAAAACATTATTATTGTGCAAATAATGAAAATGTTTCAAATAGATATTCAATCATGTGTCACTGGTAATGAAAACTAAATATTTCTATGCAGATAGGAGTGCCTTGGATAAGCAACACTGTAATTTAAATAAAAATTGGAAGTGAGGGGGTTTGTTATGGTATACTATACCAAGGTCAGAAACAGAAGCAAAGCAGGTTCAGAGGAGAAGCAGTGCATATTAATGGTACAATAACTCAAACTACAAGCCAAAATGTAGCCACTATAAATCTAAAGAGAGCAAGAGAAGTGTCAGACAGGGAAGATCTGCACTCTTGGGAGGTGGGAGTTATCGCAAAGTTCATGCCAAGTAATCAGATAAGGAGAAGAACATGATACACTTGAAAAAGGTCTTATTTATTAATGGTTAAACACTGCAATGTAAAAAGGCACACTCACACATCAGTTTTTCCTAATAGCAATATCACACTGCATATGTGATTTGGTAAATGGCGTCAACCAATTACCCTTGTCAATCCAGATCTTTCTACACAATTTCACTGATAAGTGAATTATGCATAAATGTTTTACATAAGTGGTAAATGATGTTGCGATGAACATTTATGACATGAAAAATTATTAAAAAGTTTTAAAATGCAATATTTTTTTCTGCCTATTTCAGACACTTTACTGCTGTTTTTTTGATAGTCCTCGTTTTTTCTACCATAAGTTTTCGGTTCTACTTTGTAGGTATGCACTGGCATCTTTTTTCAGATCAGTTTTGCTGACAACTGTTTAGTACTACTAATTTGTTGTAAGCTCCCCCATGTGATGTCATACACGAGTCCAGCAACGGAGGAGAAGGGCCTGCTAGGTGGGACCTGGGCCCACCAGGAAAATTCCATGTGTCCTGGCAGGCCAGTCTGACCAGGGCCGGTTTTAGCTATGGGCAGTGTGAGCAACCGCCCAGGGCGCACTCTCTTTGAGTGCACTCGAG
>WMED01001098.1:0-29300 GCA_019650415.1 Pipa parva
GATCTCTCGAAACCTCGTCTATTTAAAATGAATGTTAGTCCATATATATAGTATTCTGAAAGCATGAGAGTGAGGATACCTTGGTGTTACCTCAGGGTTTTTAAAAGCAAAGATATAGTTTTAAGTTTTTTTTTTTGCAATAATACAAGACATTTATCTTGATTACTATTAGGTTTATAATTATTGAGGGTAATACAATCCATTTCTCTAAGGCTGTGCAAGAAAACAGAAGACTCATTTGATTGTGCTAACACTGAGATTCTCAAGCAGAAGAAATTATTTTCTTGCCATTCAAATTCAGGAAACAGGAAACAAAGAAGAGATGTGAGGCGTAAGTGCATTTTAAACAAACACACCCCTATCCTTGCTGATAACCAGCTGATTCTGCCTTTCAACGGAAGGGAGGAGACCTCTTCAGTCCTTAAAAATCTCTCAAAGGTAGAGAGTGTTTGACAACTCACATCCTACTCAGTCACCAGGAAAGCCCTACTTTGTTCCTGTGTGAAATACTCAGAGGAGGGGCTGTGGACTCCCTTCTTTATTATCTTATACAGAGATATGAACGTTTACATCCTTTTCAATAATAATATGGCCAAAGCACTGCTTTTGAACTATGAAGGTAAAATCAGCAGCCAGTTTCACATTGAAGGGATTGTTTACTAACACACATAGAAAAGTGTACAAATACACCCAAACAGGCATTTGCCTTCAAGTGCACCTGTCACCTCAAAACTCTAATACTAATTTAGGTTCTACTAATGAAATAAACTTTTTTTTTAAATATATATGTATTTTTTAAAAAATGTATCTTTATGTAGTGTTTCTTTCTGCCATCTTCGCTGTCAGCCTGACTTTTCTTTCTTGAGATGGGTTGGGCTGGGCTAAATGATGATTGACATTATAGCTCCTCCAATCAAATCCCTTAAATCACGTTCTAGCAGGGATCTGATTGAAGAAGCTATAATGTCAATCATCACTTAGCCCCGCCGAACCAGACTCAGGAAAGAAAAGTCTGGCTGACAGGGAAGATGACAGAGAGAAACGCTGTATAAAGGTACATTTTTTAAAATACATATATATTTACAAAAACGTTTATTTCATTAGTATAACCTAAATTAGTATTAGTTTTGAGATGACAGGTGCACTTTCATTAGTCCATCTTGCACTTGACTAGTCAAGTCTTATTGCAGATTGGCTGTGTTAATGTACTGTGTTAGTAAAGAAGTCCCTGCATCTCAAAAATACTTTAAATGATTAATAATTTTGTAACATGCATATACGTTGAACAATAAGATAAAATAACATATACTCCTTACACAATTAAAGTTAACATTTTATGCAAGTAAAATCAATTGGACAGTTGGTTAGAAGTGAATTCTGGGAGTTTTTATACAGTCAAATAGAGAAAAAAGTTACCGTGGGGACTGCTAAGCTCTGTAAAGAAGAAGGTTTTACTAGAAAAACATATAATTACTCCCTATCAGAGCAGATTTCCACCCATACCCTAATTTGGATCAATGCAAATTAAAAGAGGTATCTTCAATTACATTTTTTTTTGCATAAACATAGATTTTTTTTTTAAGTATTCTAATCCCTATGCAACATTCTCATTCTGATTTGTCAGCCTGGAGAAATCAACGTATTCTTCAAAAATATATAATTATTGATCATTTTTTATTTATCAAAGACATTTATACAACATGTTGCTTACTGCCAAGAGTAGGTAATTGTTAATCAGAGCAACCCAAATAAGTAATTGTAGGGTGCCTTACACCCATTCATGTAAACATACAAACACAGTTGCAGGATTTTTGGCATAATAAAGAAAGGTAATACACAGTATTGTGAACAATGTAGATTTTTGTAGGGATCCTCAATGAGAATTGCTAAATAAATATTTTAAAGGAGAACTATAATCAGATTACATTATTACATATGCAGTACTATATCTTAGTGGGAAGGAGATTCTCTCCAGTAGATATTTCATGTGAAGCAGAATTATTTATGACAGAGCACTGATAAACTCCATCAACAGGAAATGTGTGTGATATAACAGCTAAACATGAGAAGAAAAAGCTGCCTGACTGCTATTGGTTAAGCAGTGTGCTGACCTTTTTGCATCATTAGACATGCTTTGTTTACATTCCTGGAATGCAGGAGATTACAGAGACTTGGGCTGAGAAAGCCAACTTGTGCACAGGCGTTAAGTAGTAAGTTGGGCAAAAATATCCACGGGAGGGTACCCTTTCATGGAAAATTAGCCAGTACATGTTACACACACATTTCCTGATGCAGGAGTTTTCCAGTCCTGTTTCATCTGAAGCAGGATGATTTATTACACATCTACTGCGGAGAAACGCTTCTCACTAAGGTACAGTACTGCATATATAAAGATCTAATCTGATTATAGTTTCTCTTTAAAAGAAAATGTACCTTTCATGTCAGCTATTTAAATTAATAATATGCCTGTATTATTTACTAATATATTATGGAAGTGGATGTTCTCCAGCTACTAGAACAGCGGTTCTCAACCTTTTGAGAACCACGACCCCAGGCTGTGACGTCACGTCCTGATGTTTCGCCCGAACGTCATCATGTACGCGCATCACGTGATGATGTTCGGGCGAAACGTCATCACGTACGCGCGTCACATGGTCACGTTCGGGCGAAACGTCATCACGTACGTGTGTCACATGGTCACGTTCGGGCAAAACGTCATCACGTACGTGTGTCACATGGTCACGTTCGGGCGAAACGTCATCACATACGCGCGTCACGTCTTGACGTTATGGGCCAACGTCACCCCGCAGGAACCCTTATATAAAGGGTCCTGCGGGCGCTTCCGGGGGCCGCAGTGGTTCTCGACCCCCATGTGATGGTTGTGCGACCCCCACCGGGGTCGTGACCCACAGGTTGAGAACCGCTGTACTAGAAGGTCAAGACAATCCTGTATTAAAGCATCCACTCAGTTATATTTCAGGCAGTAACTAATTATAAAAACAGCAGCAGTAGCACAAGTATCCTCCACCTATTGCAGTTTGTTTGTGGTGTATTGCTGTCCTCTAGTGGTGAAAAAAGGTATTCAAGCTGCTTTAATATAATTAAAAAGATTGTTACCAATTTCATAAAGTTTAAGTAATATTTAGATATATTTTAATATCTATTGGAAATCCACAATTCCAGATGTCTCTTGGCAATTCAAATATTTTTCTTACAGGACTGCAATTATGTTCCACCTTTGTGTCTCTCAATTTTTCTTTCCAGCCACAGAACTGATTATTAAATGGTTTAGATCAGGGGTCTCAAAGTCAATTTACCTGGAGGTCGCTGTAGGTAGAGTCTGGGTGAGGCAGGACCGCATCAGGTTTTCCACAAGAAAACAACAGATTAAAAACAATACATGGCCCTGCAGGGCAATCAGCAGCTCTGTGGGGCAATATGCAGCTCTGCTGGGGAAATTAGCACCTTTGTGGGGAAATATGCAGGTCAGCGGGGCAATGTGCAGCTCTGTGGGGCAATGTGCGGCTTTATGGGTTACTGGCTCATCTGTGATTTTTTTTTTTATTATAATTGGGGTAAATTTTATGGCTGGGGGGCATTGTGGGGTCACTAGGCTGTGTGGGGCCATTGGGATTTATTTTAATCTTTTACATTGGTGGCCGTGGGGGAGGGGATCAGGGGTGGCGTCTTACTTACCCCCCTCCCCTGGTAGAGTTTGGCAGCGCATGCTGTTGCTGTCATTGCCGGCAGCACATTAGAGGAGAAGGAACCCGGAAGTGCTGATCACATGCACTCCCGGGTTCCTATTGGCTCCTGTGACCAATCTTTGCACGGAGGGAGTCAGCTAGGACTCCCTCTGTTTCGGATCCAGCACTCCACCGGTGAAAAAAAGCCTGGTGGAGTGCAGGACCAGGGGCCGCAAACTAGCGTCCCGAGGGCCGCAGTTGGCCCGCGAGTTTGAGACCCCTGGTTTAGATAAATATCATATACTGCACTGGATTCTCTGTAGCCCTGCAGTGCACAGTCAGACTAATTTATTATTAGCTTTGCAGTAATGAGATTTTAGAGATGCTTGGAGCTAAAAGGATAATCAGTATAGCTGCATACCATATGACTAAAGCAATATATGACATTTACTGGAAATCATTACAAATTAGCATGTGCATATACATACGTACCAACGTTCTTCTTTTAATATAGACCCTTGAAAAAAAAATGTATCTTGCTAGGTTGTACAGTAATCTTTACAGACCTCCATGCAGTAGTATTCCTGTTACAATAAATTATCTTAAAATGAATTCTCTTAAAAAAAAAAAAAAAGAATGCTTATAAAATCAACTGACAGGACTTTACATTACTGTATTCAAAATAAGTTTGCAGAAATCAATGGTTTTTATATATAACTGGATCACTTAATATTTCCATGCCATGCCAACACATTTATAAGAGACAGGCAAGCAGTGTTTATCTAATGTAGGTCTGAACAGATTCCAGGGCATCCTTGTGCACTTTCTTATATCTAAATCTTTAAAAAAGAATGTTGGCATATATGATCTAGGCAGCTTATTTTACAAGTGTTAAAGTGCACCTGTCATCTCAAAATTATAATACTAATTTTGGTTCTACTAATGAAATAAACGTTTTTGTAAATATATATGTATTTTTTTAAAAAAAAAGTACCTTTATATAGCGTTTCTCACTATCATCTTCCCTGTCAGCCTGCCTTTTCTTTTTTGAGTTGGGTTGGGTGGTGGCATTATAGCGCCTCCAATCAGATCTCTTAAATCACGATCTAGTAGGGTTATTTCATTAGTATGTATAATTTTATTTATAAAGTGCCACAATTAGTAGAACCTAATTTAAATATTAGTTTTGAGGGGGCAGATACACTTTTAATGAAATTACATGGAATTCTAAACTGTAAGTGGATAAAAAGTTCACTCATAAGATCTCCATTAGAATTCCATTTCTTTTTCTCTGAAACTTAAATAACTATAGAATAAGCTAACTATATTATACCTTGAATAAGGAACATTTGAGTTTTGTATTGCCACTGAATCTAAATCTTCATTGCCCTGCAGAATCTATTTTAAAATTATACCTTATAACAGGATAACTTAGGGGTTTATTCATAAATACTCGAACTGTCACATAAAGATCCAAATTCATGTTCATTCGCCACTTAATCGTGTTCAGTTTATTCAGGTAACTCTGAGATGTGGCAAATTCGTGTCCAATTGGGACACTTAAGACAGGTGCAGAATTATAGAGCTCCTCGCATCACTTTGCGTGTGCGTGCACATGTAATTATATATATTTGGACCAGAAAAAGTTAAAGTAATCAAAAGACCACACTTGTGTGGACTTACTCTTACATCTCTTGAGCACAAGAAACTTTCCACAAACACCAAGGGGGATATTAACTAAGGTCTCTTTGACCTATTCAACGCTTAATTTTAGTCGCCACTTTTGGGCGCATTTTTTCCAAATTTTAAGACACAATTTTTTGTCAATTGCAACCAAGTGAAAGCAGTGACTAAAATTTTTCATGACCAGAAAAGTTTGATATTGAAAATTTTTGATGTTAAAGCCACTGCAATTCACATTGATTTCAAAGGAGCGTCTTTTTGATTGCGACCATTTTCAATATCACTGACTTTTTTCATCATGGCAAATACCATGACTATTGTTTACGTGAAAATTTTTGCACAACTATCTCCGCAGACATTAATGGGTTTTCACCACCCTCAATCTGATGAATATTTTTCGGTGACTAAATTAATCGCAAGGGTTTTAATATTTAATTTTAGTAACAGCGACTTTTTCCCCGCTATTTTACAAAAATATAATATCGATTTGCAAGGCAAATTATTTTTCGACTTTGATAAGTACACCCCCTAAGTGTGACTATAACTAAAGATTTAAAGGACCAATAATCTCAATAAAAAAAGAAAATACTCCAGTTTGGATAGGCATAGCAGTTATTTAACTTCAACAAAAACGGTTGGCTTTGAAGTCGAGATTATGAATTTTATAGCTTTTTTCTGTTTTTACCTTTACTAATAGCAGATGTTGTACATGTTTGTTAAATAAACAACACCCATTCCCACTGTTTACTTTCGTGATAACACATATTCACAAAGTGCACTGAAATCCCACTTGTTAAATAGCTAAATATCATACTTTATAGACACAATTGTGAATATTTGGAAGCACAGACTCAATCTATAGTAAATATAAATGCATTTTCATTTTTTAAAGTTGTTGTTCTTTTAAATAAGTATAATTTTTCACCAAGTTTACACACATCTGCACACAATACAATAAGAACAATTTACAGATTATTTTAGAACAGTATACCTTTAAGACCACATCTCAATGAAGAAGTATACACATCAGTGCTGCAGTTTTGTCATTTATCATAGTGTGCACATACTCTCACTCGTGTATATTAATGTGTTCATACACACTATCTTCTTACCCTGACCGTCGTTTTCCTCCACGCGCTGGCATAGGTCCTGCCATTCTCACCTGCCCTGTAGACATTGCAGCCCCTGGTAAACTCACTGATCCTGGGATATCTGTAGTCATTTCTAGATAGAAGAGAACACAAAAAAATATTAAATAGCAAATGGAAGGCAAATATTTACCAATTATAACAAATTTCTATGACATGAAAATCTTTTGTTCTATATTCAAAGCAATAACCAACTTGTAGCATTTCAGCTGAGTGATCGACAACTAACTGAGTCTACCTTTCCTACCGGAACATAATTAACCCTGCACTCAGGTAATCAGCAGTTTCCACTGTTTACGCATATGCATTGTATGCTTTGTTATAGAGGCAGAGACTGAATATTAGCCTATACCCTTAAAATGGCCCCATTGAAAGGGCAAAGATACTGAAAATTCCATCTTTCTGTATACCAAACGTCCACTGCCTAAAGATCTGCTTGGCAATAATCAGATCCTTTGTATTTGTCTATCAGAATTATTTCTGTCACGAACTAACTCTCTAAGCTGTTACCTCGACACTTACATTAGTAGCTGCCTGGTGAATCTGCTTAGAATTATTAAGATAACAGCCCAAGAGCACACAGAAGGGAAAAATCTGCTGTAAGATAACTTAAAAGATCCTATTATGTCTTTTGCTTTAAAAAATAATGTTGAATTGTTTAAAAATACACAAGGAGATGATGATGTCAGGCATATTCGGATAAGACTGATCCAATAGCCTTCTATTTAGACAGCCACAGACAAAGAATGTGAATAAAAAAAAAAAAGGCACGTCTAAAATTATTTAATTCTTTTCTTAGAGCTAAAAAACTACTTAGGGCATTTAAATGTACCCACCCCTCCAAACATCATGAAATCAAATCTTTTACCTTTTTTTGTATATTAATCCAATATTGATGGTAGTGTCCTTTATAACTGAAAAAAAGCATCTATTGAGACAGAAGCATAATCAGTATGCGAGAGACCTGCCAGGAATGGATGAGGATGGAGGAGGGGGTGAGCATTTGTATTCAGCTCAGAACAAGACAACATCCCTATATGCCTCTATTGAGGATTGTGCGTGACTTTGCCTCTTGTAAATGGAACAATCCCAGCAAACAACAAATGAACTACTTATGAAAGGCCTGGAATCTAACAGGTTTCAGAGACATCTTTAGAGAATTTCTGGAACATGCATAACATTATTTCAAATTGGAATGTTAAATCCTGAAGACATTTGCACACAGGCTGTTTCTTATAAAGCACTTTAATGAAATTCATCTAAAGCACATGTATGTATGTATGTATGTATATATATATATATATATATATATATATATATATATTATTTATAAAGCACCAAAAGTATACACAGCGCTGTACAATCCAACAATACAGACAAAAGAAAAGTGCGTAACAAAGAACAAGTGAAGAAATTACAAGTATATAATCAAGAAAATACATCACTCTAAGTGCCAGGCCATAATTGAAACAAGAGGATGGAGATCCCTGCCCCATAGAGCTTACAATCTAAATAGAAGGAGACTTACATAAACAGATAGGGGGGTAACAAGTGCAGTAGCATAAAGTGACAGTTCATTTGGCTATAGGTGCCAATTAAAAAAGAAAATAAATAAAAATATACATTTTGAATAAACAGTTGCTTAAAGATGAACTACTGTATAAACATGAAAACCAGTCCTAGTGCTCCAAAAGGTAAGAGTTCAATTTAGTTTTGAAGATACTGATGGATACCTCTTGGCAGAGGTAGAGGGGTAGAGAAATCCAAAGATAAGGGGCAACAAGAGAGAAGAGTTTAAGATGAGAACGGCAATCTTAGTGAGGGGTTCCTGAAGAAGGTTGCCTTGTGAAGAGTGGAGTTGACAGCTAAGGCATATATGAGCAAACAAGGGAAGATACAGTATGTAGGGAGGGGCAACAGAGTCAATGCGATTAAAATGGCAAAAGTAGGACACTGTAAATAATATGTTTATTAACTGGGAGCCAAGGAGCAGACAATAGTTGGGAGGGAGAATTCTGGGGAGAGAGGGAGATTATTCTAGCAGCAGAATATAGAATAGACTGGAGAAGGGAATGGTGGGAAACTGTAAGGCCAGTAAGAAGGGCATTGCAATAGTCCAAGTGGGATAAGACGAGGGCATGCATTATTAATGGCCTGAGAAAGAAATGGACAGATCTTGGCAATGTTACGAAGGAAAAACTTGACAGTTTTTAGCAATGGTAGCAATGTGCTTAGAGAAGGAAAGAGCAGAATCAAAAGGTAATCCCAAAACAACATGAAGAAGTAACAGTTAATGATCACATCATCAACTGAAAGGGAAAAGGAGGGAGCAGGACCAGGTTTAGGTGGGAAAATAATCAATTTAGTTTTATCAAGATGTAGTTTGAGACAGAACCAGGCCATCCAAGAGGAGTTAGCCAAGACACAGAGATTTTAATATTGGATTTCAGGTGTTAATGCAGGGGCAGATAAGTAAATTTGGGTGTCATCTGAAGACAGGTAGTATTTAAGACCAAATGAGCTGATGACGTAACCCAGCAAAACAAAAACGTATACAGGGAGAACAGGATGGGACCAAGGACAAAGCCTTGAGGTACCCCCACACTAAGTGGGATGAGAGAGGAAGTCTCATTAGCATGGGAGACAAAGAAGGAACGATCAATTCAGAGGATAGGTCCCGGAGGCTAAAAATAGAAAAGTGCCCCTTGTCTTTGGTAATCTAGAGATCGTTTGCAAGATTGCACAGAACAGTCTTCGTAGAGTGCCCTGGCCAAAAACTAGATTGTAAAGGGTCCAGGGGATGATGGGCATGCAAATAGTTAGTAAGGCGGGAGATGACCAGACGTTACAGAAGCGTAGAAGTTAAAGGAAAGAGAGATAGGACAGTAGTTAGAGAGGCATTGAGGGTCCAGCATAACTTTTTTGAGGATGAGTTTGATGCAGGCCTGTTTGAATAAGGAAATAAATATACCAGAGGACAGGAAAGAATTGAACAGGTGCGTTAGGGCTGGTACAAGGGCAGAGGAGCAGCTCTTTAGTAGAAAAGATGGCATGGGTCAAGCAAGCAGGTTGTGACGGGAGAGGAAGAGAGAAGTTGAGAAACTTCAGACTGGGTAGCAGAAAGGAATTCAGGAACTCAGGGGCAGAGTTAGGTAGAAGTAACTCAGTGTTATCTAGAGAAATAGTTATCTGTTTGTGGATACTATTTACTTTGATTTGAAGAATATCGCATGGTCTTGGGGGGAATGAAGAGGGGTTAGTGTATCTGAGGGGGAGGTGGGTAGAAGGGTGTTGAGTGTAGCGAATAGGAGATGAGGATTTGATTTGTTTTGGTTTATGAGAGCACTGTAATAGGTTTCTTTGGCTAGAGAGAGAGGTGTTCAGACACAAAAGCAGAAACTTGTAATGCAGAAAATCTGCACGTGAAAGAGATTTCCATCAAAGACATTCTGCACTACTCGTGCAGAATCTAATAAATTTGGTTTCTGCATTTAGCCAGGGGCGAGGATTGTAGATGCGAGTAGGCTGAGGTCGCAGGAGAGTAAATGAATCCAAAACAGTAGATTGGATAGAGTTATAGGAAGTAGCAAAAGGATCAAGATCAGAGGAGGGGACAAATGAGATGCTTGAGCAGAGGGCAGAGGAGAGAGCCTGAGAGTAGATAGCATATGTATTGTGATTAAAGGCTTTAGGGGTTAGCGGAGGTGGAAGAGGAGAGTGCGAGATAGAAGAGTTTACAAGGTGGTGATCAGAAAGAGGGAAGGGACAAATATTAAGAGCTGAGAGAGAGGCATTTTAGTAAAAAAAAAGCAAATCTAGATAATGACCATCTTTGTGGGTGCTAGAGTTGGTCCACTGTCGAAGGTCAAATGAGGAGGATAGATGTAGAAGAAGTAAAGGCAAAGACAGAGAAGGGTCATCAGTATTGAAGTTGAAGTGCCCCATAATTAGTGCAGGACTATCATTAGATAGAAAAAAAGGAGAACCAGGACTCAAAGTCTGAGAGAAAGGTGGTAGGTGGGGAGTCAAAGGAGGCAGAGGGCGGCCTGTATATAACAGCAACATGTAGAGGCAGGGGATAGAAAAGTTGGACGGCATGAACCTCAAAAAAAGAAAAAGAGAAGCAGGGAGGGATGCTGATAAGCTTGAAGCAACAGCACGAGGAAAGGAGAAGTCCAACTCCACCACTGTGTCGCACGGAGCATGGGTGTGGGAGAAGCATCATGAGGGGAGAGACAGGTTTCTGTTAGCGCTAAGAGGTGAAGTGAGGTGGAGCAGAACAAATCGTGAATGGATGTGGCTTTATTAGTTTAGGACAGGGGTCGGCAAACTTTTTTCAGGAGGGAGCCATTTCACTCCCTCCTCCGGCGGCGATAACCATCTTCTGAGCCGCCAAAGGAGGGAGGCGTGCCCTCTCCCAACCCCATGACCACCGACAGCCAATCAGAAGAGCCGTCGGTGGTCATGGGCGTGGCTTGGGCAGTGCGGCCCGAGCCACAACAAGGCGGCTAAAGAGCCGCACGTGGCTCACCATCCGCACTTTGCTGACCACTGGTCTAAGAGCATGCAATGAAGAGTGAGCAGGAGAAGGGAAGTGAGGAAGTTGGAAGAGTGGAAATGGGAATTTGGTGAGTTGGGAAAGATGCAAGGGAAGGAAAGAGGGAAAAGGAAATGTGAGGGCGGATAGAAACAGGTATGAATAAGTGGCCAGTTTTGGGGGAAATATCCACTGCAGCAAGTAGCAGCAGAGTAAAAAGGTAAAGTATGTGGAAAGAGGTTTTAAACTGTGATGGTCTTGGGTATCTGGGGGAATGCACAGTATGGGTGGGAGGGATGCACAGTATGGGTGAAAGGGATGCACAGTATGGGTGAAAGGGATGCACAGTATGGGTGGGGGTTTGTGAGGGATTATGGGGATTTTCAGTGTCAATGGGGGATTATGGGGAATTTTCAGTGTCAATGGGGGATTTTCTGTGTGAATGGTAGATTATGGGATAAACCCCCATAAAATCACCCATTGACACAGAAATTCCCCCATAATCCCCTATTAACTCCCAGTGATATACACTATATATATATAGGGCACTTTCAGCTCTCAGCACTGCATGAGTCACTGTGCATTAGATTCTGGCTCCAGGCACTGTAACCCGACTCCTTATCTTACAATGCTAGTGCACGAGTACTCTTCACTGAGCATGTGTGAGATTTGGAGACAGGGGAGGAGAGCCTGCTTTTTAGGGGGTGTTTCTGTAGTATTTGAGTGGCAGGTCAGGAAAAAAATGGCAGCTTCTATGCTTTCAAATCGGCACGATTCAAGTAGGTGTATTTTCAATATGCAAACTTTTTTTGATTCATAATTACTTTATTTACATTATAAAGTCACATACTTTATAAAACTATAATAATCCTGAGCTGACAGGTGCACTTTAACAGGGACAAAAGTTTTATGCGGAACTATTTCCTGGATTAATATTTCACTGCCATCCTCTTCCCATTTCTATTCACCAGTTACAGACCAAGGAAGAGACACTTTACATTTCAAAAGCAACTGAGAGTCTCTAATGGCCCCACACCTCACACCTTTGGACTAAAGACTCAATTAACCCTCTCCCACAGTTTGTCTCGTACTTCAATTTGGTGGATTGTTTATTTGCATTACTGCAATTCACATTTTAACAACTGTTGAACATTACATATGGGTGTCAAACAGATTACATCTGTATCAGTTTGTGACTTTGTAGTTTTGCAATATTATTTTACTGATAATATCTCACTGTATAGCACCAATCTGTTACTTTTTGGCTTTGATGTTGGATTGATTAGATTTCATTACTTTGTTCCAGTCTGTGATTGTTTTGATGTCAGGATGTCAAACTAATAACATTTTGCTATGGTGTACCAGTTTTTGTATAAATTTGTCATTCTTAAGTTTTTGTGCCGTACTATTCCTGAGAAAGAGACCTAAGTAGTCTCGAAAGCTTGCATTTATCATCTGTTCCGTTAGCCAATAAAAGGTATTACCTATACTCTATGGGGGTAATTCAGGAAAGTGCGAACTTATCTGGCGATCCTTAGATTCACTTCGCAGAGACTGGTATGCGCTCCCTGCTCTCCTGCACGCGGAGATCAGCGAACGCTTTAAAGGTACTTCGGCTCACCATGCGACCACTCGAGTCGCCTTTTGAGACTGGAATACCTTTAAAGTGTTCACTGATCTCCACGTGCAGGAGAGCAGGGAGCGCATACTAGTCTCTGCAAAGTGAATCGAAGGATTGCCAGGTAAGTTTGAACCTTCCTGAATTACCCCATATGTCTCTGCTTATATATATAGCTAACACGGTGCAAAACTCTACTACCACAAAGCATGCAGTTCCATTAGTAGAACAAGTGGGTCTGTGAATGTTACCCATATAAGCTTGCAGATCCATCAGTAGTACAAGTGGGTCTGCCACCCAAGCACTTGCTAATATTCCTGTTTTTGTTTAGGTCTACATAAAAGTGTAAATCTCCATAAGTTTTGTTTTGACAACAACTTAAAAGGAGATGCAAGGAAAGAAAATACTTGTTTAACCCATTTACCTTGATTTGCTATCTGCACTTTCCCAGATATTAACCAATGGAATGTATGGTCCTACCTCAACACCAGTAGCATCTGGAAACAGCAGGGGTGTTTATAAAGACAGGGATAAAAACTGGAGTTTTATATGTATGTATGTATAATTTTATTTATCAAGCTCCACAAATTTACACAGCACTTTACACATCAGTTTTAATGATTCCTTTCAGCAAACAGCCTGAAGTGGCAATATGAGGTATGAGAGACTCCCTAAACTTGGAAAAGTTATAGTGGTAGCCTCCTCATTAAATCAGTCTAGTCCAGCTTGTAGTAGCCAACCAGGCATGAAGAATAACAAAAATCTTTATGAACTGAGACAAGATATAGCAATAGCCTACTCCAGTTAGTCCTGTGCTACTTGTAATGGCCAACCAGAATGACTAGATTAAAAAAAACTGTTCAACGAACTTCTCTAATAAGGAGATATTATTCATGGAAACATTGAGAAATGCAAGCCCTGTGCTACTAATTTTTTTAACTGAATATATGTGTGTTCAGATCAATAGGTGTCCAGTATCTAAAGATTTGTGTGTTTGGTGTGATGTTAATTACACTTTAATTATTCAGCTCAAAACTGTGAATAACGCCAGAGAGAAGGTATGAAACTTTAGCTACTAAGCTTTATTCTAACCTGAACACTAAGCAGTATTCACCTCATTTGATTTATAGGAGTATACCTTAATTTTTCTTTTAAATGTAGCTTTCTTATGTACACATTTATTCTGTAATTTATAGAATTACATTTTTACAGAAGCTTATCAATCAATCTGAACTATTACAAATTCTGTAGTAAAGCCATTGTTACTAATAGCCACTTCTTCAGTTTTTGGTAAAAGAACACTTCATAGTCAATTTATAACAAACCTGAAGAGAAAATGTGTGAGAGAATAGTGCCTTCTTTTACCTACTTCCTTCAGTTAACAAATCTGGAATTTCTAGTCCTTGAACCACAAGTTGAAAGTTCTTAAAGGAGACAGTAACATCAAAAAAGACACAATCTCATTTGGATTGGCGTGATCATTGATCATCATTGAAGCGGAATTCTCGATTTGCGAGTTTGTCTTTCCTCTTGGTGCTTGCAGCCATCTTGTATTCACTAGGTAAATGAACCTCCACTTAGTAATATTGTTTCCTGTGGAACTTTATATAACATATATTCATAAGGGGCACCAGAAACCCCATTTGTCTGCAGCCAGCAGAGAAGAAAAACACAAAGCAATACAAAGAAAATCAAGATTTCAATTACACAGGTGTTTTTCATCTAGTACTGGATAGGAATAACTGCCATGCTAATCGAAACAGCAAATGTCTTTTTCTGGTGTTACTGGTCTTTTAAAGAGTTTCTGATTTGTTATTCAGAATTCACAAGGTGGCTGAACTGTACATTCCAAACTGCTGCAAAGCAATAGTGAGCGGAGAGAAGTTTCTGCATGAAAGTTGCTATAAACTACAAAGCACTGAAAATACTGTACATATATACTATAAACTGCAAAAAAACATTTATTCAACAGTGACAGTTAGACAGGCAAATATTGTTGGTGAGTAAACTGTTCTTTAACAGCATCAGATTCAGCAAATGAACTGCAGCATACTTATGTTCCAGCACCCACAGCAACTTTCCAACATAAAGTACAACCTGCATGGCTCGCAAAACAACATCATATTTTTTTTTTACCATTCAACATTTATGTCGTTCCTGGAGTAGTTTCACACTTAACAGTATAGTAAACCAATCCCATAATCTCTATTCCACATACCCCACTAATAAGTAAGAGTATTCTCCTTCGTTTACAGGTCTATAAAACAGTTCTGTTAGGTATAAATATATCACAAAATTCTCTAGAAGAGTAGAATCACCACAGGAACTGAGGAACAGAGAAGGAAATGAAATACTCACCGCTGGGATTTACTGCTGTGGGAGTTGCCATTTCTTTAAAGTTAGGTACATGGAATGTATCCCTGTAAAATGATTAACAAATGTAATCACTGGTAATTAAAAGGAAAAAGGAAAGCAGCGGAGCAGTAAAGTGGTTCTCCATGGGTTCCTGGGAACTCATTGTATATTATAATGATCATGTTGTTGGGGAATGATATGGATAGATGTATGTAGGAGCAAACTGTGTATAACGAATACTGAACCAATCCTGTAGGGCAGTGAATGTGTTTATGGGATGGCAGCTACTGTATGGGCATCAAGGGCAGTAAGAAATAAAATAAATGAGAAACTTTTTTACTTTAATTAGATGAGGTTTTTTTTGTCCAGGCGTCTGGATTAATCTGTTTCACTAATAGAGTTAAATGAAATAATAGGGGCTAGTGTATGGGTGGCAGCGACAGGAGGTGCAGGTTGAGATGAAGATAAGGGGGGGGCACTATACTTTGCCATAATGGGTCAGTCAGAGATGAGGGGAGTAACATTAAACTAGTAGCACAGCACAAGTTGTTAGAAGTACCTTACTAAAGAGCCTGCCTGGCTAAGAAACAAGGAGGGAGGCTGCTATACTCACTGTACCACCTCCCCTGTCTGCATCTGCTGTCCTCCCCAGTGTCCTCCCCAGTGTCCTCCCCAGTGTCCAGTCCCTTTGTGCTGCCCAACTCCAGATCTGACAGGGGAGTTACCGCGAGAGCCGCGAATCTCTTTTTTTTGGGGGGGGGGGGGGGGGGGGGGGGGGAAGGGTTAAAGGCGCAGCAGAGCACTATTAAGTAGGCATGCAAGGTAGCCGCTTTCTGCTTTATTATCGCAAGCGAAGCTGTGCCAGAAACTCCCGGTGCGCCTGGAAGCCTCGTGGTGCTGCTTCATGCACAGAATGGTGGTAAATACCCCAGGGTACCACTGTCACTGAGGCAGGGAATTAGGGGGCAGGCACTGAACTCCTGGGTACTGAGGTATATTGCACTAATACACCTCAGCGCCTATGGTAGCTTTCCAGCTATATTTGTAAATCCCACATACGTAACGTGATCATTCACTGACTAATACACACGTATCCGGAGGCCACTTACAGTTCTCGGTCTAGTTTAACCAATGCAGTGAATCCCACCGACTGGTCGTGAGATTAAATCATTCCCACATGACCAACTGCTGCCATCGCATGGTGAAAAGTAGAACTGCACCTCTAGATAATGTTAGGACTGGAGGTGGGAAATACGTCATCAGAGCGCGCCCCTGTCTAAGACGCTGAAAGGTAAAATGCCGAAGGTGGTGTCTCGTTCTGTGGTGTGTTCCGATACCCGAGATCGGGAAGAATACGATGATGGCGAAAAGCCATTGCACGTATATTACTGTCTGTGCGGACAGATGGTGTTAGTACTGGACTGTCAGCTGGAGAAACTTCCCATGCGACCAAGAGACAGAGCCAGGGTTATTGATGTAACAAAACATGCCCATAAGTTTTGCAATACTGAGGAGGAGGAAGCTGTGTACCTGCGCAGGCCAGATGGCATTGAGCGGCAATACAGGAAAAAGTGCAGCAAATGCAGCCTTCCCCTCTTCTACCAACACCATCCAAAGAATGCGCCTGCCACGTTCATATTTAATGGAGCCCTGGTAAAGTTCGGACAGGGTTTTGGTAAAACCAATATCTATACTCAAAAACCAGACCCACCAAAGAAGGTGATGATGACCAAGCGTACAAAAGATATGGGCAAATTCAGTTCGGTTACTGTATCTACAATTGATGAAGAAGAAGAGGAGATCGAGGCCAGAGAAATTGCAGATTCTTATGCTCAAAATGCCAAAGTGATAGAAAAGCAACTGGAGAGAAAAGGAATGAGCAAGAGAAGACTGCAAGAACTGGCTGAACTGGAAGCTAAAAAAGCCAAGATGAAGGGAACTCTAATTGACAACCAGTTCAAATAGGAATCTCTTCTGCCAATGAAAGTGTTTAAACTATCTGACTTTAAATTTTATTGTTTAAAGATATACTGTCAACTGGTTCTCTTTAATTTTTTTTTTAGTACCAACATGTTTCTATGAATAATTAGTTTTTTCAATATAATGAATATTTTTGCCCACTTGCAGCCATTTATAGTCAGTATGAATGGCTGCCAAAATCCCAAGACTACATGGCATAAAATCTACTTAAAAACTGCAGTAACATTCTCCATCCAAAGGCAGATGTGTTTTGTAAAGTGATAAAATGATTGACTTTTTTTTTCAAAGTAATAAAGGACTAAGTATTCAATACAAATAGAGTTTTTTGTTAACTACTTAAACTGGAAAACTTGTATATTTGTATTCAGAGCCTGTGAATGAAAATGTTAATTTAAAATGAAAGTTTATTCATTGCAGATTATTGTACATATAATCCATGAATTTGTGTGCTGGATCTTACTTACTCTTTGGATACCCTTAAAGACAGGTTAAGTATGGTTATCCAGATCTTTTGATTTGGATGTAAAATTTACTTCTTAGTTTGTGACTTTGTTTTATCTGTAGCTTACTCATATGGTTTTGTGACCATTCTGTGTATTTGTAATCCTGGGAGACACTGGTGTGTTGTGGACTGCCAAATAAAAAGGAAATACAGTACTTTTCCAGCTTAGAGTTCTGCTGCTGCAAATTAGTAACCATTTTTGTTTTTTTCTGAAATCTTGTGTTGCCAAGTAGATTCCCACTTGTGCCAGTTCAAAGGAACAGTTTAATCACCAACAGTTTTTGCCATTGTTGACTAAAAGTTAAATGCTTTTTGAAGTATAAATTATTTACGTACTTCCACCCTTCACAATTTATGGCCAGTTTGGCACTGAGGCTTCTTTCCTCTCTCAGCCACTTCCTCTTCAGTTAAGTTTGGAATCTTATGTTAAGGAATTGACTGACAGGCTGGAAAATGCTAAATAACCAATCAGAAACTTTAAACTGTCATTCACTTTTTTTTTTTTTTTTTTTATTATTAAAGGTATAGTTAACCCAGCACAAGAAATTGTTAAAGAAAGGCTGAAATATTGACTTTATTTTTATATGGATTTGATCTCTCTCATGCCCAGTATCAGCATGCTATTGCTACTGTCAGTGTACCATTAACTGTAACTATTGTAACTGCCCATGGTAATTCATTAACTATTAATTTTGACCTTCCTGAGACCCCATTAGGTCAGTGGCAAAAGAATGTTGCATCCATCCAACTAGTAAGAAAACACAGAAGTGTTGTGTATTGCTACACAGGAGGTACAATTAATTCCTTTGCTCACATAAAAGACTGACAAAGTATGTTAGAAAAAAAAAATTATGCATTTACAACACACATTACTTTTTATTAATCGGGCTGGACTGTTCCTTTAACTGTTCTTAGGATGAGCTTTGTGATGCATACATATAAGGGTGTCATAAGCCCTAGCTGGCATTTTTTTTGGAACTGTGAATCTATTTTCCTAAAAAAGCTATCAATGTAATGCTATAGATATTGTCGTAAGGGAAATCTAGTGCTAACACCGGATATTGGAGAGTCTTAGATTTCTAAACCTTCAGGATAAAAATAGGTTGCTGGGCACCCCTTTTTATTCATGAAAGAACAGAACTAGTATTTTTTTTAAATTAAAATAATTTCATATGTGCCGACATTATTTTTAAATTGAGGAAGACTCTTGAAATCTACCTACTGTGGATGCGAACAGATTTTAGAGAAACCTGTATATTTTATAGTTCTCTCTCTTTAAATGATAATCTTATGCCATTATGATGTTATTGAACACAGTCTGACCCATAAAATGAGTCCTTCCTTAAAGGGTTATGTATTATTTGGCAAAGAAGTTAGTACTTGCTAAATTATATAAATGATCACATCTCCATGAGGTGAAATATTTTTTAATTTTAAAGAATAAGTGCTCAAACAATGCTTTTTTATTGCAATTTAACCCCTTAGCTGAAAAATTTATGCATATGATTGCACACCACCACTATGCATTTTAAGTTATTAGTCTCCATACTTCATTTATTGTCCATCAATTATTGTGCTTACCTAGGAGGTATGCTGGTGACCACACAAATCCATCAAAGCTCATATATGATGTCATGCTGATAGATATACCTATGTTTTAATGGACAGCAAATTTGGGACATGGAGCAACGGCACCCCAAGTAAGTTAAAAACTTGAATCATTGTTAAATCTTCATTAAAAGATCAAGTACAGCAGGATTTGTAACATACAGTATTCTAATGCATTTCATGCCTTTGGGTGCTTAGTCATAGATATGCCCAAGGGTGCGAAACACATAAAAATACTGCATATGTTATGAATCCTGCTGTATCTGATCTTTTAATGAAGATTTAATAAGGATTCAAGTTTTCAACTCACCTGGAGTGCTGATGCACCTTGCTTTAGTAAAAGACATTTGATGGATTTTTTTACATTTGTGCACCCAGTGTTGATTTTGGTGGCATAGCTAGGAGAAGAGAGGGTTTGAGCTGCTATTTTCTTTACTCTTTTTTTCACAGTAAATTTGGAAAATGATTATTTCACTTGCTCTGCATTATTACATTAGAATAGCATGGAATAGAAAGCCATAGGGCCATGGCACACATGTTTAACTGTTTGCAGTAAAAAGCCAGAAAAAAATGTAATCAAAATGCAGACAAGCTGCAGTCCATGTTGGTAACTTTTCCAGACATTATTTACTGCACTAAAGTACATCTGAGCAGTTTTGTTATAGTGAACTGCAACTGGAAAAGTCATCAGACTTATTACTACAGCTGTCCACTAAAACTATGAATTGCAGTTTTTCTTGATTTTTTTTTTTTACCGCAAGCAATAAATTGTCAAGTGTGTCATTGCCCCTAAACTCCCAGTTTAGAACGTTTTTGAAAGCACGTACCTGTACGCACACAGAATTAACATTATTTGATACTGCCGGCCCTTATAGCTGCTGTATGTAAAATTCAACACTATGCTTTATTTAATTATTCCAGAACAAAATTATTTTCTTACATATTGTTCTTATTTTTTTTCACTTTGGTGTTATCTCTTGAATAACTGTTATGCTGCTTTAATCTTCACCTGAAGAAACTTTCACCAAGGGCAGAGTTTTAGTAACATTTAAAGATAGTTTCAACCTGCTCTGTGGTATAAACTGTATTTATGTATAATTTTATTAATAAAGCGCCACAAATTTACACAGCGCTGTACAATTCAACAATACAAATACAATAGAGACATGGGAAAAGTGCATTAAACAATACAAGTAAAATATCACAAGGATATATCACTTTAAGTGCTAGGTTGCGGTTGACATGAGGTTAGAGGTCCCTGCCTGTACAGCATACAATCTAAGTGGAAGGATGACTTACATACACAGAAGGACAAATAAGAGTTGTAGAATGTGTTGAGACATAGGTCAATAAATACAAATAAATAGATCAATAAATACAGATATTAAACATTAATAATATAAAATATAAGATAATATATATACATAAAGACATCATGCACTTTCTTTAAATCCCATAATGCATTGCAAATGGAGAAATAACGTGGTTGTAAATCAAGTAATTTATATGAATGCAACCAATCCATTTAAATAAACATATAGGTGTTAAATGTATAATACAATATTATTTTTCTTTAAAATGGCAAAATACAAAAAAGAGGGAGGAGAGAATATCTAAATATATTAAATTATTATATATATAATTTATATATAATTATATATTATAGTAACTTAGTAGAATCTATATACAGTACATAATTAGCTGCATTTGTTGGTTTACTGGTATGTTCTGTCTGTCAGGGTCTTAGAGGTTTCTCTTCTCTATAACTCAGCAAAGTGAAAAGTAGTCATCACAATGAGTCTGTAAAGAAAACAAAACAAAATTAGATTTAGATTGTAAGCTCTATGGGGCAGGGACCTCCAGCCTCTTGTTTCAATCATGGCCTGGCACTTAATACAGTATATACAAATTATGTGCATGAATTCATAAATAAACTCATAGGCACACACCTGAGATTTCAGTTTTACATAACACAAAACCAGAAAGCACAGTATTTTTGTTGAAAATTTTAAAACTGTGTATTGTATTTTACTAAATGTTTTGGTTTTCAATATTTTTCCAAGTTTTAATTTCATGAAAACGTGATTATTGCCTGGTTTAGCTATTGTATACCTCCTTCAAATATAGCTGTGGGTAGCATTGTTCTAACTTAATTTAGGAAACAAATTTACTAAGTTAGACAAATAGGAGGATGTGAAACAAATAACTTCACCATTCAAAAGATATAAAAAAATCTTTTATTGCATTTTACCATTTCTGCATACCAGTGAGTTTAGTAAGCTTGATGGAAATAACTCAACTAGTTGGAGGCTTAATATGTTACTGACAGCAAAAACGGGAAATATGCACAATTTTCTCTAAAGCATAGGACAAAGAGCTACTTACCATATGTTGCAGACCTGTGGCACAGCACAGACTTTCCATAGGTGTACTTGTATCTGTATAAAGTGCAGAAGTAACCCCTTTCTCTGATAAGTGAGATTAGTCATTGGGCAACTGGTATCTTGTGTCCCTGTTTGGTAATCCAGTTTCATCTGGAAAGCATCCTGTCTCAGAAGCTTGTATAGTGGGTGCAGTAATGGAGTTAAACTTGTGTCCTTCAGTTCCTGTGCAAAGTCTGTGAGAAATGTCCATACAGCAGCTAAGACCATTGGGGTGTGAATTAGTCCTCTTGACTGCAGAGAGTCTTCTCTATTCCTGGAATTCCTCAGTGAGTCCCAGCTGTGCAGACGAATGTCATATGTAGCATATAGTCAGCTGAAGGGTTTTAATTTTTTTCAATTTCTTGTCTATTGGGGCAACTGAAGCAGGGAGGTATCGTCTGAGATTCTGAAGAGCTTTAGAGAGTGTTCTCTTTCTGAGTTTATTCCCTCTCGCTGGCACTTTGCTGCTGACCGTTTGGCAACCTTTATATATTCCCTTTGTTATTTTTTTCTGTAGCACATTTGAAGTCACTTCTTGAGGTAAATTTCTGGGCAAACCCTGGAAGGATGTTGCCATACATCTCATGAGAAGCACTGTAGGTTAAATATGGTGGAGACTATCCACAGGAATCAGTAGAAGATGCTGGAGAATGGCTGCTGTATCCCTCTGAACTTAGATGACCACACTGATACAAAGTGGAACAGTGCTGGTTGGAACTACTGTCCTGATGAAGTGGTACTAAAAAACTATCAATGTCTCATAGAGTATTTACAGGCTACTGAGTACTGCTGAATAGCCTCAGACTTTATCCAGATTCTGAAGGTGTGAATTGTCACCTTCCCCAGCATCAAAACATCAAAGCTTTGTGGGGTAGAGAAAAAGAATCCAGGGGGTCTCTGGGAAGAAGGTTCAGGAAAGGAACAAAGGTGAACAATTTCACTCCTTCAGGAACAAAATCTAATTCAGAGCTGCCTTAAGTATTTTGAAATATTCCTCCAAAGGTTAAAGAATTTCTCTAGGAAAAGGCAGATTTGTCCCTGCCATTTACAAGTTAGGAGCAGGGACAGATCTACACCTTTTGGTTTCATTTATTCTGTAGGCTACTAGTAATTTGTTGTATCTATCAATATAGGGGTTGTATCTATCAATGATCCAAAAATATTTGGAAAACAGATTAACCTACTGTAAACTTTGCCTTGGGTTCGGAGTCTCCAATTGAAAGAATAGAAAACAGTGTAATTTTGAAAAATAGATATGATTCAATTACTGAACATCTTTGCTTTAAAACTATATACCTTAGTATACTAGAACTGAGCATCCCTTCCACAAACGTAATAGCTACATTTTATAAAGAAACAGACAAATGCCACAGATGATACCAAATCTAAAATTGTATGATTCCCAAAAGTAAAAGTTCCAATTTGTGACTGTTCTTCTTCTTGAACCGCAACTCCCAGCATCCTCAGCCAACTGTAGCATACTGTAATAAATGATACAAAATAACAGTGGCCAAAAGTATGTTATTACAGTAACACATACTTCTGCAGTTGCATTTTAAAAGGTTTTATACAACACATTTTACAAAGTGATTTGTGATTTTTTTTTTTAATGCAATTTTAAATTCCCAGATCTGTTCCATCGCTCCAGTTTTGTACCAGGATACCCTGACTGCCTTTTAAAGATTTTGGGCCTGGTTGAATAAAGGGTGAATTCATCTGTCAAATTCACCTCACTACAATTTGAATCACATTGCCAAAATAGTCCTGAATTCACTTTTCGTTATTGACTAAGCAGTCTTGTAGAACAAGAGAACATTGGGGGCTTTGGCAGTGAATAAAAGTTGAGGTATGTGTCATCAGTGGTTTGGTTTATCTTGCTGCAATTAATCTTTCTTTAATCCAGCTACCTTGCTACATTACAGATCTTTCCTGCCTGCATTATTTAAAATGAAAACCAGACTTGCAGATAAAACACTGATCTTTGTAGAAGTCTTGCGACACTCCTAGCTCTGATTCAGAGTCTTTATCTACACCAGGGGTCGGAACTTTTTTAGCTGAGAGAGCCATATTAAGTGCGGCTCAGCTCAGCCCCTTTTGAATTCGGCACCACTGACGTCATACGTGACATAAGCAGCTCCAGACTGGCTAGCTACCAACGTCACATGTGATGTCAGCGGCTCCGGATTGGGACACAGGGACTCCTTCTCTTCAAATCTATCCCTGGTCCCTAAGCCTACCACTCAGAATCCCTAAGCTGAAATTGTCATCAGGCCTCTAAGCCCACTGCCACTCCTGTTGGGGTCTCAGGCTACCCAACTAGACAACCTCTTCTCATTCTCTCACCTGCTGAGGTGAGCTAAACATAAATATTAGGCTTATCCCCTATGGATTATTCTCCAGAATCCCCACCAGGAGGGTGGGAACCCTTTTGCTGTACACCATGTGGTGGAAGAGCAAAGATTCATGGCCCACCCCTTCACCAATTTATATCTGCTAGGGAGGAACCTAAACTGTTACACTATCTATGGTCTGAATACCCAGCCAGTGAGCAAAGGAAATTCTCCGGCACTCCAGTAATAAAATCCAATTTTATTAAACATTAAAATGAGCTCCAAACATCTTATTGTTACATACCTGGTCCACTCTCCTGTGGCGTCTTCGCCTCCTTCTGCCGCCCGCACTGGGAAGTTCTCTGTGCGTGGGCGGCTGCCGTCGCATTTTTGAATGATAGGTGTCGTTGCTTAGCAACAATGCTGGTCCCTCCCCTGAAGCTGGAAAGGGAGTTTAAAAGCCAGCTTCTCAGGCAGTTCCTTGCCTGAGTATTATGTATTTAGGTCTCAGCTAGTTCCTAGTCCTTGCTTGTATTATATTAAAGTTAATATCCTGTACCTGTCCCTGAGTCTGTTCCAGTGCTAGTACCCAATATCCGGCACCTGTGTTCCTGAGTCTGTTCCAGTACTAGTACCCAGTATCCTGTACCTGTGTTCCTGAGTCTGTTCTAGTACCAGTACCCAGTATCCTGCACCTGTGTCCTGAGTCTGTTCCAGTATTCTACACCTGCACGTGTCCCTGTTCCAGCTACCATCTGCGGAGGGTGAGTCTGAGGGCCGCGACCTGGGAGTCTCTCACTGCAAAGCCCAGTACCCTCTTGCGGGGGTTAAAGGTGAAGAGCGGAGGCTCCTTAGACTCCGCGCCTCAGATAAACTTGTGCCAACTTCCGCAGTGGTAAGAGGGTTCACTATCTCAGTGACGCTCACCGTGACACTTATCTTGAGATAAGAGAAAACAGCTTTAAATGTTTAGAGCTCATTTTAACAATTAATAACATTTCATCACTGGAGTGCCTGAGAATTTCCTTTGTTCACTGAAGTCGTGATTTTTGGTCTGTCTCTCTCCAGGGCACACGGTGCTACCGAATGTATGAGTAACTCTACCTTGAATGGAATCATACCCTATGGCAGGGGTCAGCAAACTTTACTATGAAAAGAGACATTTTTCCCCCTCTTCCACTAAAGAAAAGTAGTCTGGAGCCGCAAAACATAACAGCATAGAAACTTTTAAATGTTTTAATCTTTTTTTTTAATTTTACCTGTTAGAACATCAGAATACAACAAACAGAAAAAAATAATAACAAAAATAAAATAATACATAAATCAAAATTACATTGATAAATAACCTTTATTATTTTTTTTTTTTTAAATGTCAATCATGCAGAAGGGAGCCACAACAACACACAACAGCTGTTATTTGCCTACCCCTGCCCTATGGGATAGAGCTGTGTGCTGTTTTTTTCTCTTATAGAATACCCAGCCAGGCCCTGCTGAATACACTCACAGCCAGGTGCCATACCAACAAGTGTCCCTAGGGGTAGCTCTAACCTCACTAATGAGACACCATAAAACATACATTAGTAGGAATGGTGATTTTGAATCATTTCAAATGCATAGATATTAACCAGTTGCTACAAGTGCATTGTTGTTTATGTAGTTCTTTGGTCCTCTAGAGTCTAGACCAGGGGTGGGTAATTAATTTTCCCATGGGGCCACATGAGAAATTGAATGGTATTAGAGGGCCAGAGTACATGTGCCCGGCAACTATGGCAATTGGCCACACACCCCCTCCCATTTTCTCAGGAAACCCCCTCTCCCTGTCACTTCTGTAGCATCATGCGTCCTACTTGGGAACTCAAATACGTGTATGTCCCGCTCTGTGTGTGATTTGCTCTTACCGGCTTATTAGAATCAGGGCCCGAACACTGTATCCACTGCCGCTGTTCTCCTCAGTCTTTAGGGGATCCCATGCGGGCCAGTCAGAGATAGTTAGAGGGCTGGATGTGGCCAGCGTGTTGTACAATGCCCAGGTCTGCTCTAGACTGCTATTAACTCCATGGAGAGGAACAGCATTACCTATTATGCATTGGTAAGAGGCTGTCTGCTACAGAGGCATAGAGGTGTAATATTAAGATTAAGATTCAATTTATTGTCATTGAGAGTGTACGAGTACATACCAGTGAAAAGCATATTAACAGCATTACAGGGTACATAGAAGTCATAAAATTTCTTCACAGAGCAAGAGAAATACGAATATACACTGAAAAAACGAATCCTACAAACAGGAGATATATCAGAGTCCCAGCACTCATAACAGAGCAGTGCCACAACATGAAACTCCCCTGAGGCAGGAGACAAGATCGATCGTGTTGCAGCTGCAACAGGGGAACCTAGGCAGCCTGTTTAATCACACAAGCAGGCAAGACAGGCCCTTCAAGATGGCGACCGTGACCACACCAATTCAGCAGCAGCAGCACAGGCCCAAAATCCCTCCACAGTCACAATCTAATATTACAGCTGCTCACAATTCAGAAAGCTGATAGTAGTGAGTGAGTAAGGGTGATGTGCTCTTGCTGTAGTTTGTAACACTAGTAAAGCGTTAAATGATATTGTAATAGACAGGGAAAACTCAAGGAGTCCTAAAAGTTAGTGACCCTAATTAAACCTAAGTTGTAATAGATTATTTATAAATCTTCTACACAGTTAAATGGGCTTCAGCCTTGCAGCTAATGGGACACAAATGTATATGTATGTATAATTTTATGTGACATCATTATGGACTGCGGGTGTAGTAGTCACATGCAGCAATAAGCAATTTATTACACTATCAGACAGATCTACACCAGCTTTCCTCTCCTGAGCTAGTGCATTATCAACACCGGGGGGCCCCTCTCTCTGTGACACTCTTCATGGGTCGCAGCAGTGGTAGCTTGGCCATCAGAGCATCGGGCTGGGTCGCAACTACTGCAACCTCTGTATGTCTGCCAGTGATTGTACCACCCAGTATAGGAACAGATGACTGGCATTTGGACATGCAGTGCTATCAAGCTGGCATTACCACTGACTGACACAGTTGATATCTTTAGATCCACTATGGGCAGCATTCACTCAGTGAGCAGATTACTAAATATGACATAATAAACAGTAATATGTAAAAATATTCTGAGGGAATGTGCTTGTGTGCCTCTCAGCGCTGCATGCTATGCATTTATTTTCTTTGTATTTGACTATTGATAACCACCTGAAAACAGAAGCTTAGTCCTCCTAAATGTATACTTGCACATAATTTATAAACTGTGCTCCCCTGTAAGTCTCATCTATCACAGTGATGACAGCAGCCTTTGCATATGAAAGCCAGTCTGCCACACTTTTTGCTTGTCTTAAAAGAACAGTAACACCAAAAATGTAAAAATTCCTAAAGTGCATTAATATTTACTATATGTTTACTATATGTTCAGTCTGTGCTTCCCAATATTATACATTTTTGTATAGAAATTAAGATATTTAGCCATTTAGTTTTAAAAATCAGGCTTTAGGGCACACTTCCTATATACTGTATGTATTATCTGGGACTGGGTGAGGTCTGTTTAACAACATATCTGCTATCAGTAAAGATAAAATAGACAGAAAGTAATACAATTCTTGAAAGATAGCATGTCTAAAAGTGCTGTATTTGAATAACTGCCATGCCAATCCAAACGGAAATTTTTTTTGGTGTTACTAGTTCTTGAAACGATTAAGGAATTTTACCTTAGTCAAATTACCTTATGAAGACCAAGCCCTGTTATCTGTTCATTGCTTCATTATGGATGTATCAAGTCCTCATCAGAAGTCAAGCACAGATTCGTCAGTAGGAGGAATACCAGACGAGGCAAACAGAGATCAAAAGGACTGAAGAAAATGGGCTTATCACCTACGGTCACACGCAGAGAGGGTCTGGAGCCGCAAACACACACACACACACACAGGGGATCGAAGTAGCTGACATGAAAATTATCAATCTTACTAAAGGACAGTTTACTATCCCCCAAAGGTCAGTGTTAACTAGGGGTCTTAATTTTTGTCTACAAATGTTTGTGATAAGTTCACAGTAGCTAAAGATTTGTTCCTGTTTTGTAGGAAATTAGCAGTAAAGGGTTTTTACACTCAAACAGGAAGACCCCCTTATGTCTGACCATCCACCACGGACCTCCTCTGACCAGCTGACACCATCAGAATCAGATATATCAAATGTTGGAGTACTGGATAAAAGTAAGTTTAGAACTAGATCTACGTTTACTCCATCATTCGTAGAATACCCTAGCCTTTATGTCTTCCATCAATGCATACAGGAAGATCTGAGAGCTGTAAATGAGAAAAAAATACAGTGTCACAATTTAAGCCTAGAACAACGAAAGGCATTGACTGAAAGGAGGATCTGGAAAGATGTTATTTTCAGGAAATCTGATAAAGGTGGATGTATTGCCCTATGGCCAGTAGAACTTTATACAAAAAAAGTATGCAGATAATTACATAATCAATTAATCTATAAAATACTTCCATCAGACCCTACCTCTAATTCCAACTTTTGTTGGTATAGCATTCCACAATGGTGCTATTTCATCTGATGTGAGAGACTACTTAACAGTAGACTTCCCGGTTTCTCCAACATTCTATATAGTACCCAAGGTACATAAAAGTATAAACAGCCCTCCAGGAAGGCCTATTGTAGCTGGAATAGGCAGCCTCGTAGAGCTAGCCTGTGCATTTGTAGATTATTTTCTACAGAAGCACGCGTTTACGTTACCTTCATATATAAAAGATATGGGAAACTTTATACGTAAAATTAAGCATATTCCCATGTGTGAGGAACATTTCCTAGTTACCTGCAATGTGGAAGCTCTTTACACATCTATTTCACATCAGTTAGAGATTTCTTCCACTAAATGTTTTTTACCTACAGAAACACAAGAACATGAGTCACTAAATGAATTTGTACTAGATCTCCTCACATTCATACCCCATCATAACTATTTTGTATTCAATAATAATTTTTTCTGCAATTATCAGGCATAGTTATGGGGACCAAATGTGCCCCTTTATATGCAAATTTATTTTTGGGGTGGTGGGAGAGAGAGGTGACTTTTTCGGATGATTTAGACTTTTATGCATCACATATACAGTGGGGAAAAAAAGTATTTAGTCAGTCACCAATAGTGCAAGTTCCACCACTTAAAAAGATGAGAGGCGTCTGTAATGTACATCATAGATAGACCTCAACTATGAGAGACAAACTGAGAAAACAAATCCAGAAAAAACATTGTCTGATTTTTTAAGTATTTTTTTTAAAATTATGGTGGAAAATAAGTATTTGGTCACCTACAAATAATTAAGATTTCTGGTTCTCACAGACCTGTAACTTCTTCTTTAAGAGTCTCCTCTTTCCTCCCC
>WMED01001099.1:0-20016 GCA_019650415.1 Pipa parva
TTTATCTGGCGAATTCACACCTATAAGCAACAATTCGGACTTTAGTGAATAACCCCCTTTAGAGAGTGCATTATGCATCGTTACAGAGACAGGGAAATTAAGTTAAGAGGAGCTGAATAACAAGTTAAGACATAAGATCTGAGCATATTTTCTTTCCATTTCACAGCTTCACAGAACAGAGATAAAGCATGATCTATAGAATTTAGAGCAAGATCTAAATCTAAGTCATTAGGCTGATGCGACATGTATCTATCTGAGAAAGTAAACAGCAGTGGGATTTGGGATCATAGGATCTCGTAATCCTGAGTAATAAGTTAGGATTTTAAAAGATCTGAGAATATGTTCTTTCCATTTCCCAGATTAAAAAACAAAAACCTAAAGCATCATAAATAGATTTTACAGCAAAGATGTAAATCAAATCCATTCAGCTAATGTGACAAGTGTCTCTCCAGAAATGTGAATGGCAGCAGCAGTTGGGAACATAGGATCTGACGATAAAGCCTGTGAACGCTGTGAATTTTAAAGGTGACACCTGTATCATCACATGGCACAGCTGCAAAATAAAGAATGACAAATTACATTTATCAGTTAAATGGCAAAGAAGCTGTTAATAGTACAAAGCAGAATATAGAATGTATTCATACTTGGCTCTATAGTCTTAACATGGAAACATGGAAGTAATAAGCAAGTTAGCCCAAAAATAGCATGTCAATTGTATCATAACTGAACTGTGCATACAAGTAATGAAATATTGTAGCTGTCTTAAAGAAAAACATTTTTCAAGAAATACTAAGAGCAGATATTAGCAAAATTCAAACCACTCTGATGAACAATGGAATTATGTTCCAGATCCAGACCAAAGTTTCGTACAATCCTGAGCAAAATGAAAAGACTAAATCAACAATGTGAGATGTGGCAAAGTGTGCTTGTGGCAACCTGCTATTTCCAAAACTGATGACGTGCTTAAAGGATACAGCAGCAAGTCATAAAAAGGTTACAGAATTCCCCACAAAGACACAATAAAGTGACACTGAGTAAAAGTGTTTTGATTGATGAAGACTCCTTACCTGTAAAGTTCCAAGATGTGACACAAGCAGTTTAGCCTAAGCAAAAAACCCAGACAAAAAAACCTGAAGAAAAGAAATGCGATATTGATATTACTGTAGGTGATTCAGGTTATGCTTAGGAGGCAATTCACTTTAATATTCTACATTATTATTGTTATGGTGGTTTCAAAATGTTGATTTTTTTCAAAGAAATGTTGTTTTGTTTCTGCACTTATTATACATTCTTAACTGAAATCCATAGCAACAAGCATTATGCACTAAGAAAGCTAAAGATGCACAATTTTAAGAAATATATACTTTGTGGATGGTGTGAGAGATAAGGGGTTTCTTTGACAAAAAAAAAAAAAATCTAGGGGTATGCTGGACCCTTTTCTGGATCATTACCTAGAGAATTTGCTACAAAGTGGTTTAGTCACCTTAGTTGAATGGCACAACTCAATCATGTAGCATATTTCATATATTGGCTGAACCAATGTGGTTCAGACGTGAGGTCACTACCATTGTACACTCAAAACTTTTATCTAGGTGAGGACAGGGCCATTGTAATGCAGTGTGGGCAGAGGGGTTGTAAGGTTACTTATTTAAAAGCTGTACTGTACACTGGAGGTGAGCGAAGTGTAGAAGGGTCCAGACTTTGAAGTACACAAACAATCATGGAATTAGTTCTATCTCACATTATATCTTATACAATGCTTTTAATTGTTGTTACCTTCAGGACTGATATGTTCGGTGAATGTTGGAGGGTTAGCAGTGACTACTGATTAGTGGAAATGGACCTATAATAAATTCAATCAAAGCAAAATAATGTTTCTTATCAAATGATTGTGATTCAAATAAGCAGGACTGCTTTGAGAGAGAAGCAGAATTCATTCCGTCATCATTGGCTTTACTTTACAAATTGCAATACTGAATTTCATATACGTAACATTCAAACGGCTTCAAGGGGTTAAAAGGAAATGTTCACTTATTGGCCTTTTTATCCCATTCCCCACCTGGTTGCAGTGGTCTTCGCAATATCTCGGCCTCTCGTGTGGCTAATAAGACAGCTGTCCATGCTTGAAGCTCTATTTTATCTAAACTTGCATTTCTTGTATCTTGGTACAAAGCCAAGCCGAAAAAGAGAACAGTTCACGTCAAGTGCTCATTAAAGCGCTCAAGAAGAGGAAAGTGCTTTTGAGTGATGAGGCCATTACCCATCTTCCTGAGAGTATGGGAAAATGTTAGAGATTTAGTTCCACTTGCCAAGTAAATAAACATCCAATGGTCAATACCCATTCTCTTGCTTCTGCATTTTCTCTTGTGCCTATTAAGGATTTTATATTGCATTCTCATTTCAATTGGAATACATGTCTGATGGTGTTGCAATCCTCCAGCTGTTGACAACTTTTGGTGGATTCTAAGAGTTCAACAGCAGCTGGAGGGTGTCATGAGCGGCAGTGATCAGGAATCACCACTGCTTGTGCACTGCCAGCTTCTAAATGCCGGTAAGCGCTGGGGCTGGTTGTAGCTGAGTGCTTCTGGGTTCAGTCAGCCAATCCCAGCTGCTGATGTCATGGAAATTCAAATACCAAGCATTGCCTAAGTGAAGTGCTTGGTCATTGTCTCCCTATGCTGTGGGTCATTATGCATGGCGTTGTGGAAGTTATTTCCTTTTTTAGCTAAGTTTCTATGCTTCTGACAAGAGGTTCTGCAGCATCTGTCTCCAGAAAGTCTCTTCACAGCTAGCACCACCGCCTTGCCTAAGTACAGCACTGGTATGTCCCTGCAGCCTTTGAGCCAGGACTGAGAGTCAAAGGGGAGATTCATTGTACTCTGTCCCATGAGTGATATTTTAACTACACTGCACTAAGTATGATCCTACTATGTTACAGTTCAGCTGATCCAGGCCTCCGCCAGAGTTCCTATGTGAGTCTATCCAGGTGCCTCCAATGGGGGGTTAACTTGTGGGCTGCGACCTGGGAGGTCCTCTGCTGCAAATAGGAAGCAATAAGTTGAATATAAAATATCCTTGGATCCCCAAGATTCATATGCATATTTATTTGCAGGTATGGTTTTAAATGGGGGGACTGAGCAGTTGCCAGGGATCCCAATTTTTGGAGCGGAGATTGCTGCAAACAAAACTCTGTTTTTCGCTCTCTCTGCCTGGCACCACTTTGCCCAGAGCCCAACTGTATCTAAAACTGGCCCTGTTTATTTGAGATCACAGAAATAAATGGGGGTGCAAACAACAGACTAATTAAGCAAAATACATCAAATATTCAGCATTCTGCCACCCAATAGGATACCCAAAAAATTTCTCCATGAAAACACCATAAAAATGAAATGAATAATGTTAAAATCATTTTTATTAAAAAAAAAAAAATCAAGCTTCAGATTTATCGATTTTTCAGTTTCCAAGTGTCAGCAATGTTTGGAAACTAAAAAGGTGAAACAAACCAAGTGTAAAACATGAAGCAATGGCAAATAATGAAAAATATTAACTGCAAACCATCTTAGAATGGTACTAGGGCACTCTCTTAACACATTCAAAATGAAGGTGAACAACCCCTTTAAATGCTCTGTCTGGCTCAGTATAAATAAGTGGTGCGTGCATTATTTATATGGAGCATTTAAAAGTATGTAGATTGGAAATGCTATTATAGGCACCTTTGTAGTGCACATAAAGGCATGAAAAACTTCTCTACACCTACTTCACATACCCGTTACCACATCAGACAATGTTTAGTCAGGTTTTTCTGTCAGTGTTTGCATTTACAGTGTAAATCAAGCCTTATAAACCACTATTAAATGTTGAGAGTTGCCATAGAAAAATGTAATTATTGAACAAATCCATAGGTAAAATGTTAGCCTACATAGTGTCCATACTTACGTTTTTATAATGCGCCTCCATACCTGCCCCATATGTTGTAAACTACCCTCCATAAAAATGACCCAGATTCTTTGAAGTGGGGAAAATACCTACTCTACTCCCTGCCATCCAACTCCATAATATGCCAAAATGCTATTTTTTGCCTTAATCTTATTGCCCATGTGTTGTGTAGCCCCAACCACTCTTCCTTTTCCTGCAGCAATTATGGGGGAGGCTACTTTACCATGCTTTTTTCCCTTAAACTAACTACAGAGGTTGGACAATGAAACACCTGTGGTTTAGACCACAATAATTTATTAGTATGGTGTAGAGCCTCCTTTTGCATCAATTCGTCTTGGGAATGACATATACAAGTATATATATATATATACATGATTTGGGCAGATGTGGTTTTATGTTTTTTGGATACAATCTGGGTTAGCACCCGAATATCCCTTTCGGACAGCTTCCTCTTGCGTCCACAGTTAATCCTGTTGGATGTTTTTTGTCCTTCTTGGTGGTATGCTGACATTACCCTGGATACTGTGGCTCTTGATACACCACAAAGACTTGCTGTCTTGGTCACAGATGTGCCAGCAAGACGTGCACCAACAATTTGTCTTCTTTTGAATTCTGGCATATCACCCATAATGTTGTGTTTGCAATATTTTGAGCAAAACTGTGCTCTTACCCTGCTAATTGAACCTTCACATTCTGCTCTTACTGGTACAATGTGCAATTAATGAAGATTGGCCACCAGGCTGGTATAATTTAGCCATGAAACCTCCCACACTAAAATGACAGGTGTTTCAGTTTCATTGTCCAACCCCTGTAAATACTACAGAAGTTCATTGGGGGTTGAGTGCACTGTTTTAATGCAACATTCCATTTAGCTACTGAAGTTGTCCTGCAGTTTTACCAGCATTTATCCCTAGCAGATAAATTTAGCCTCACAATTCTGCTCTGTGTAAGCCAGAATATCTTTCTGGTTCACACAGTATGCAATTATAAGGGTGACTTTAGCTTAAGGGGATAAAAGCACTAGCACTGTTGCAGTGCTCCAATAAATACACACATATAGATTGCTGTATATATCACTGAAATGTACACTATACAGTATGCCACTAATAGACTATAGTAGTATTTTGTTATAGGATTAAACAGTGAAAAAAAGTGGCACTGGTAGTTTACCCTGTCTCGAAGGTAGTCCAAAGCTGTTCTGTATATATTCTGGGCATCGTACATACCAAAATGTAGCCTGCTTGTGCTGGTGCCATAGGGCACTGTTTGGCAATGGCAAGTTGATCAGCTACAAATGATTTCAACTCACTCTTCACTGATAACTTCACCTGGCCTCAGAAAAAGCGATCCCAATTTAGACCCATATGGTATACCACATATAACTGTAGCCAGACTAATATGGAGCCATTAATAAATACATGTTGTGGTTATGGTCCTGTAATGCGCGGCGTCGCCGCCGCTCCTTACCTGACAGCTCGGCTCGGGCGCACTGTTCTTAGGTGCACGAGCTGCGGCTGTCAGGATTTTAATGTCTGCCGGCAGCGTGCACGCTGCTGACGCACCCACATGACACTTACGTGCCGGGAGCGCTCCCGCTGCACAGGGACGCAGTGGGAGATTTAAAAGCTGGACAGCTTGGGCACTCGGTGCCTAAGCTTTCAGATAGATAGGTCCCATAACTGTTCCTTGTCAGTGCTACTTGTTCCTGTGTGCCTGCCCTCATCCCTGCTATACAGTGTTTCCCCAGTGTCTTCTTCCTGGTCTCAATTTCTCACTATTAAAGTGACAGTACCTGTTCCATTGTTCCAAGTTTGGTATCCTGTTCCTGCTACAGTCATTACCCAGTACCAGCAACTACCTTTGGGGGGTACGCATGGGGGTCGCGACCTGGGGGTTTCCCGCAGCTAAGACCAGTAACTCCTTGCGGAGGTTAAAGGCAAATACCAGAGACCCCTTAGACTTCGTGCCTCGCAGCGTACCTAAGCCAAACCCCAAGGTAGTACAGAGGGTCCACTCTCTGTGCCCGTGACAGGTCCCTTAGGTAGTATCAAAAGCCTTATTTATTTAGAACATTTCCACTGCAGCAACTGTGTCCTACAGTCCATTCAGCATTAATAAATGAGGTCTTTCCTAAAGATATGCCAATTATTATTTATGATCTTCCACTCTGATACAAACTCCAGAATATAGTTCTTAACTAACCTTCAAATATCTTTCTCATTCCGTTCAGTTTCCCATTTGAAGTTACATTTGTCTCTCTATAACCTAGTGGCATAATACAAGATAAGAGGTCATCTGACTAAACTAAATTCAAGGGTCTTGCTTATAGGTTTTTGAAAACCTGATGACTTTTTGGCTCGACGTTACCACACAGACACCCCTATATAAAAGAACCAGCGCACACTACCGGAGATAGGTAGTGGAGCAGCGTGTTCAACGACCCCTGTGAAAGCGTCGTTCGACCCCCAAAGGGGTCTCGACACACAGGTTGCTAAGAGCCGCTGCCCTAGGGGGTCTGACTGCAACTGTGTCCTGCACCTCTGTATCCTACAACTGTCCCGCACCCCTCTTCCCTCCAAGTCCTGGAAAGTGTCTTTATTCTGGTTGAGGAGGTACTCGGGAGGTGGTTGTGCTGCAGAAGAGAAGGAGCTCTATGAGGGGTGTTTGGCCCCCAGTGCTAATCCTGGCTCAGGGTAGGGTGGTCAAGAGAAGATCCTGTATTTGGAGCCCACTGCTTCAACGTTACAACGTTGCCTTTAGAGGTCTTGCGATAGAGAGATAGATTTACACGTACGTATATGATGATTGATGTAATGATTGTTAGTTCCTGTGCTGAGATCTATAACTGTCTACAAAAGAGCAATGTTTATTGCTAATTTCCTGTGAGTGAACTGTATTTTATTGTCTATTCTATCTACTGCTCAACCCTAGTATTTTTCTGTTCTTTATACGACATATATATATTTTTCTCTATTTTCACTAATTAGCATCATAATTACATGGAATGGAGCTCATTTCTGCTTTGTTGTTTATTTTTATGGCCATAAGTATGTTAGCAGTCTAATTTTATCTGTTAAGCTGTTGTTGAATGTCACTCCTTGGTGCCAAAGATGACAAGAGATTTTCCTCTTACTCTGTATCACAAGACACTTCACTGCCATTTCAGAATTAATGACATGCTAATTGTGAAGTCTTTGTTCAATTACAATATGACGCTTGTCATAACTAAACAATCATCCTCAAGACAGTTTGAGGTATATTTATATAGAGTGCCACTTAGTGTGATGTGATAAATATATTGTTATTCCATTCATCTGAAGTTGAGAGTATATTTATTTTATTATGGGGGTTGTATATTTTAGAATAGTATTTTTTCTAGCCTGTCAGAAAATTCAAAGTTCATTGCAGGTCAAATGAACTACTAATTAGAGAGAAAATTCTCTGCCGTGCTGATATGGCAGGTTAAAAATGATACCCTGAACTAATTACAATATTAGGATACTAACCAAGGGTAAACACTCTTCATATTCATGTTAACAGTAGATCTTGCAGATGTTTACAAGAGCATTTTGTAGAGTAGGAGCGGCTCATTGCTACAGTCTTTATTTCACTTTAAAACTGATCAATATAATTTTCGAATTCTAACTGTATTTTTTTTATCATTTATATAGTAGTTGTACCGAGGGATCAAGTGCTGATTTAAAGGTTTGTGTGGAGGCCATGATTTCACAAAAGGATCATTTAAATCATGAAGATAAACTGAGAGGGCATGGCGACTTAAAGCAATGTCCTGTCTACTACAATATATGAGAATTTCCCCAAAGCGTTAACCTTGAGGCACTAACAGTGGAATAGATGGGTTAAGTACTCTTTTTGCAATGTGTGAGCATTTACTCTTTACGTTTAATTCCCTATTTAAATGATGCTCCGCCAAGGCACATGGGGAGCTACACTACAGATATTTGTGCTTATTACACTGGTGTGTGAATATATTTTTTTATAATTTCTTCATTTAAAGGACATCCTTGAAACTGTAGATGCCTGCCTTGATCCAGTCACCCAATTTTCTGCTGATTACTGCAGCTTGTGCAAATTGCATGCACAGTCGTAAAATTGTCCTAATAGTGTGCTAGGCTAGGACCGGGTTACATTTAGGTTTGTTGTCTTTCCAAAATCACAACTGAATATTGTGGTAAAAATAGTCAAAATAGCATGACACAAATAAAGATTGAATAAGCAGTGATCAAGCGCTTTGATCAATATTTTTAGGAAATAATAGAAGATATAATAGAATTATAATAGAATATAAGATATTATAAAATGTGAATTCTACTTTATTGGTTCATTAAAATCAGGTCTCAGTTAAGAGAGTTAGCAGTAGCGCCAGCACTTACATGTTTTGCGCTTCTCGGTAGTTAATCACGAATCTGATTAAAGACATAAAACTTATAGTTTTAGCCAATTTAAGATAAGTAAAAAGTAAAACCCACGCAATGGCAAAAAAAATTTTTTGGACTTTTTTTGCTCAATTTTCGGCCAAAAATAGGGGTGAAAAGGTCACAAACATACTTTTTGACCTTTTTTTCCAGTTTTTCAAAAGTTACAAAAAATAGTTGTTGACTTTAGTAAATTTCGGATGTTTAGCTGTGAAAATCTTATTTGTAAGTCTGAATTGAAATGTGTTTTTACAGGCCAAATGTGTCTTCAATAATTTAAAGCACAAAATCCAAACAAACCATTCCTGCAAGTACAGAAAGTGTAGCTGACTACTTATGGGGGTTTTTCACTAAGGCGCGAATTCGACTGTCGATTTCGCAAACAGTGAATTCCCATAGCAAATCCGCTACAATTTCCCCGTTGTAAAGTCGCGACAATTTTTTAATGTTAAGATTGGGACAATTTCCCATAATAAAATTGCAACAATATTCTCATTATAAAGATGCGACTGCGACAGTAGCCGCCTATTGCGACTGTCTCTATCTGATGAATTCTATTTTATTTAATTTTATTTTTTTATATTAGTGGCTATTTCAGTTGTTTAGTAAATAAAATCCACAATGATGTTCAGCTCTGAGAATTATATTCTGCTAGTGTAATACAAGGGCAGCTATGAGATGTGCTTGACTGAGAAGCACAAAAACATATGACATAAGGTGGTGTTCTCCCTCAGCCATATTTTGTCTGATATTCATGCAAATTAAGTCCTGATCAGCCATATTTTTAACTCTCCGGATCTAAAGCACGAGGTAAATGGGACTAAAATTTACATTTGTCTTACAGAGCTGATAACTGGGTGCGCTCAATCCATAAGGCAAACATATCTATCACTCTAGAGCAGCGGTTCTCAACCTTTTATTACTCTGTGACCCCCGGCGCTGATGTCACCACGCACCGCATGATAATGTTCAGCCGGAACGTCATCATGTACGCACATCATGTGATGAAGTTCGGGCGAAATTTCATCACGTACGCACGTCACGTGGTGACGTTCGGGCGAAACGTCATCACGTACACGCGTCACGTGGTGACGTTTTCGGCCGACGTCACCCCGCAGGAACCCTTATAAGAAGGGTCCTGCGGGCGCTTCCGGGTGCCATAGCGGTTCTCTACCCCCGTGGGTCGGTCGTGCGACCCCCACCGGGGTCGCGACCCACAGGTTGAAAACTGCTGCTCTAGAGATTATCCCAACTAGGAAAGAAATGAGACTAATTAGGGCGAAATTTAATAAAATTGAAAATTGCGATATCGCAATATCGATATTGCCGTTATTCGATATCAAACTATTTTTACCGATATCATGATATCGATATTACCGATATCGTGATATCGCAATTTTGCAGGTATCGACATCGCGATATTGAATTTTACAGTGATATTATGGATTTTTGCTATTGAAATAAACAGAATAAACATTTCATTCGAATTTTGATATCGCAATATCAATATTGCCAATATTGTGATATCGATAAACATGTTATCGTGATATTGGCAATATCGATTTTGTGATATAGGTAAAAATCGTTCAATATCGCAATTTTCGGTTTTATGAAATTTGCCCTTGAATTCTTATATTTGTCATACAGAAACAATGACTGTGTGAGCCATTTAGAGGAACATATCCTCACAGGGTCAAATTGGCCAATCAGAATACCAGGGAATCCTCTGGTGGGCCAAGATTTTAATAAATCTTCTAAGCCAGTTAGTTTTTATCCACCATTCCCTGCTGTCAAAGCAAGATCTGCATTGAGGACCCCTTGGTCAGAGATTTCCTGGTGGGCCCTAGGTGTTTCTAGTCTGACATTGTTACTGGATACTTTCAGTCATATGTGTTGGAGATTGACATTGATTAGCATTAATAGATTATCAATAACAGTGATATTGTCATTTCTGCCTTTTTCCTATTGTCACGAGCAGCGCTTGTAGCTGATGTGCTGTTCGTGAACTGCCGGCTCTGATTGCCGGTTAGCGCTGGAAGATGCGCTTCTCCCTTGAGCTTCTGGGTTGTTAACCAATCCGGAGCCAAAAGGGGCTGAGCACTGCTTCTCAGTGCTCTAGTGTTTTTGTCATCCTTTCAGCCATCTTTAGTTCTCCTGCTGTGTTGCTGCTGTTAACTGCTCCTGTGCTGCTTGTACCTTGTCAGCGGTTTTGTTTCAGTTTCAGCTTCTCCTGGTTTCTGCTATGTGTCAGCTCTTCGGTCAAGTTGATAGTGTTTTCCTCAAGACAGCTTTCTTCAGCCTTCCGGACAGCTTCACTTCAGTGTTTCGGATTACTCTCTTAAAGGTATAGCTCACTCTACAAGATACAGTGTGTCATAGTTCAGCAGTTCTGGACTTCGTCCAGTGCTTCAGCCAGCTGCCACCAGTGGGGGATTAACCCGAGGGCCGCGACCTGGGAGGTGCCCGCAGCAAAGACCAGTACCTCTTTACGGGGGTTAAAGATGAAGACCTGGCCCTCCTTAGACTCCACGCCTCGGAGTTATCCCGTGTCAACCCCACTGTGGTAAGGAGAATCCACTTCCTTCTGTTTTGCACTTTTACCTCACTTGTTACATGTTGTAGTTCCAGTACACCTCGGTCCCTTTAGAGGTGTAATGGTTGCTGGGTGCTCCAGTTCCTTTAGTGGCATCCAGTCCCGTGGTTCCCTGTGTGTGTTTCCCTGCTCCTCAAGTTTCAGCACGTCACTGTGTATCCTCAAAGGTCACGTTTAAAGCACCCCTACATGTGACACCTATGTTCCTCAGCTTTTTCAAAGAAAACGGACAAAAAAAGGTGGAAATGTTTAGTTTTGACTAATTTTCTAATTATTAATCATCATGAAGGGTCATCCATATATTTATTTGAACAACTTCACAGGTCAAATATGGAAGAATTGACATCATTTCGTGCATTTTCTTACTTTGTTTCTTCTACTGGGAAATGCCATATTTTAATGCAGTTATTCATTTTGATATTATAGTTATTTGTTTTCTTATTCTGATACTGATTTATTCAGCAACACCTACTACTGATTTCTGCTGGATGTTCCGGACCGTTCTCGGTTTCAGAAAGCAAAAGGTAATCAGCACTCCAAGGGCATGTGGGATGATATGAACCAGTTTTAACTTACTGTTTCACTGTTTTCTCTTATTAAAACTGCAGACTGTGCAACCCACCCAGACTAGACAGACATTAATCAGGCAGTACATCTCCAAGCATTGCTCTTTAGCCTGGTGAAATACTGTCTAAAAAAGAAGGATTACAAAATGGGGCGAGAGCAGACATTAAGCATGTAAAGCAATTTGTGCTTCAGACAAAGTCTGCACAGCCAAACCAGGTTAATTGTTTTGCAGTTTTATACTCATCTACCCGATCAACAAGATCATTTTATTTAAGTGCCTTTACTTAATACGATTGCAGGCCCAATACACAGCAAGTTGTTGTTTCCTGAATGTTAACCAAAGTGTTTCCTAATAACAAATAACTGGCTTAATTATACCTTTAATAATACTGAGAGCAAATACACTGCCAGGTAATACAACATTTTCATCTATTTATATCACAGACAGCTTACAAAGGAAGAATAACATATTGCTCTTGATTTGTGAACTATGATTTGCTGTCATCGATATTTTTTTTTTGCTGCATCTGAAAACAATGTATTATTTCAAGAAAAGTAGAGCACTATATGGGGGGGAGGTGAAGAGATGGGCAAAATAAATTAGGAAAAGTTATATTCACTATATGTGAGTATTTTTCCACTATAAAGCACACATCAAAAAGATAAAAAAGTCCAAAGTTTCTGAGAGGCTATATAAGAGTCCTGGCCTCTAGGAATATGTGCCATAGGCATTCTGAATGTCCTCAAAAGAGACATAATATTTAGGATGCGGCTTCTCAGTTATGGAGCCATCTGCCTCCCGAACATCAAGGGAGAACCAGTAGGGTACAGGGGTACAGGGGTGTACTTGCAAATGTCATTTAAGAGGGTTTTGTAATTAATTTGTCGTAACTTTAAGGTTGTGTATCCTGTTGTTGGAAATTCTCATGCCGAGCAGCTCGTATCTCGAGGTATCGCTGTATATTTTACTTCAATGTGACATTGGCCCAGAAACTGTACACTTTACTGCTTTGTCTACATTATGTAGCCATTAACTAAATGTCTGTGCAATAAAACCATTGATCAGAATGCTAGTAGATGTCTGCCATAGGTATGAGCACAACTGGTGGGCTACAATAAGAAATTATCAGGCCCCCAATAAACCAGGGAAACCTAACTCATTAGGTGTTAATATCAGACCAAGATCCCTGTATACTGTCAGGTAAATCCCCCCCCCCCAAAAAAAAACCCCAAGCTGCTAAACTGTATATTAGTAGGGGACAAACACCATTTATTACAGCGTGGTAAAAATCACACCACATTTCAGGTAGCCACGCCCCCTTCTTCAGGTTTTTTTTTGGGGGGAGGAGAATTTGTCTTGGAATTGTGTGGCTTGGCTGGGGCCCTGCTCAGGCTTGATACTGCAAACATATCCTTTGTCCATAAAGTGCTGTGAGTATTTTTACAACATTTATAATTCCGAGTTGTGCTTTAAATGGCAGACATCATTTTTCTGATGACTTGCTAAGTTGTTTTATCCATTTACAGAAGTACACCCAATTTTCACCCATTGTCTTTTCTTTTTAAAGGCAATGGAAATTATTATATTTTTCTAGCAATATCTTCAAAGTGGTTTAAAAAAAACGTTTGGAATAAGTTCCAAACAGGCTGACGAAGGGTAGATTGTTCCCCTGAAATGTTGCGGTTTGTTAACCTGCACTGATGGTTTAATTAAATAAGGTACTTCCTGTGTGTGTGCAAATTCTATTACTCTGCCTTGATTAAATCAGAATAAAACCTTACTTGTTTTAGGTCAATTAGGATTACCAAAATTATTGCCAAATGACAGAATAATGAGAGAGATAATTTAAAAAAAACAAAACGATTGATTAATAATGGTATGTCTACGACATGTTAATCATACCTTTATTGGAGATTACCAGACAATAAACAAATGAAACTGGACAAACACACAAATTATGAGGTAGTACCTGAGATGATGTCCATGAAAGAATGCTCTATGGGCACCCTCTTTGTGGTGGTGCATGAACTCCTTCATCATCATGCCCGGTCATATCTGTTAGTAGACCTGTGTTTGCAGGATATATCTTCACCATGTCATATACCTCCTCCATCCCTGAACACTCTTCTGATGATGAAGTAGTGTACTATATCTGTGGACCTGTCAATGACTGAATGTAGGCTTTTATAATTTCCTGTATAGTATCTTCATTCTTTCAATCTGCGACAAATCCTCGATAATTACGGAGACTGTTGTCACATGTCTCTATAAGTAGTGAACCACACACCCATGACACAGATTTATATTTTGTGGATCGAACGTTGAATAAAGCCCCTCGATATCCATAATATGGATTGTCTCCAACAGCAGTGATGACAACCAGTGCATTCTCCCACTGTTCAGGTTATAGCCGGCGGATTGTATACCATGGATGCTCATGAATGGCACGTGTGATCACATCTAATATTTCAGCCCAGGCTAACATTTTTCTAATCTGGATTGCGGGAGCTGGCTGATAGGACATCCATCTACAGATAATGGGTGGCATGGTACGGTCATCTACTAGATATCTGAAGTTCCTCCAGGTCATTGCAATTTCAGGTTTATTCAAGAATTCACCAACCTCAGGGATCAAAGGATTAAGCTCTTCTTTCAGCCTTGTTAACTTCTGTTCAGTGATTTCCCCTCTTAAGGCATATGAAATTACCAGAAGCAGAACCACATATGTGGCTTGAGTTTTAGCTCTTTCACCAAGAGTTCCAGCCACTGCATTTAATAAGTCCCACATGGCTGCAAAGGATGCTCCCTCAGTCCATGTATTATCTTTCCAGACTGGGTAACAGTTTGGATCAGCTTGGCATAGACTGTTGATTGCATTAACCTACCATGCTTCATCCCTTAATGCACTTGCATCTGTTAATAGCTCATGCATGGTTCTATGGGCTACAGCTTGATCAAGAAGTTGTTCTTCTGGAAACTGGGGCACTAGCATTTCAGTTATCATTTGCTGTCTCTGTCTATCCTGTTGTTTCAAACGTAATTTACAGATGAATGACGCTAGAATAAATGCACTCAGATCTAGATTTGAAGATGTTATACTCTTTGTTTCAAACGGGTCTAAATGGATGGTCTGAAGCATTAGTGGAAGAACACCTACACCAGTCCCACCTAAAGTGCCAAAGATTTTAGCATTATCGGCAGGAGCTCATGCTATATGCCCAGGACGTAAAGGAGTTAGAGGGACTTGTACTGCATTTGTTGGGAACCATAAATATGGTATTCTCTCATCTTGAGCTTTTCTAATAGCAGCGATTTGAGAAACGACCATGGCTGCCACCCGAGCAGAGAGAGTAGCATCTCCTGGTGTAGATTGCACCAGGTGAGTCCTTAGGAGTGTGTTAGCTTCTCATTCGGCTTCTTCAGAGGCCTCACCTCGTCTCCAGAAGTTCATTTTTAAGATGCTGAGGAAGATAAGAGTTTTAAACCAATATAATGGTATGTCTCTGAGAAAATTTTTTAAAGGCATTTTTAATACTCTCTGCAAAGTCAAAAGTTTATATACATTTCATTAGTATTTGGTAGCATTGCCCTTAAAGGGTATGAAAAGAATACTGCCAAACTGGTTACAATGTGGCTTAAGGACAACCAAGTCAATGTTTTGGAGTGGCCATAACAAAGCCCTGATCTCAATCCTATTGAAAATTTATGGGCAAAGCTGAAAAGGCAGGTGCGAGCAAAACAACCTACAAACACGGCTCAGTTATACCTGTTCTGTCAGGAGGAATGGGCCAGAATTCCTACCGGACTATTGTGAGAAGCTTGTGGAAAGAAATCCAAAACATTTGACCCAAATCATACAGTTTAAGGGCAATGCTACCAAATACTAATGAAATGTATGTAACTTCTAAAAGTATTCAAAATGCCTTAAAAATTCTCTCTCATTATTCTGTCATTTGGCAAATATAAATAATTTTGCTAATCCTAATTGACCTAAAACGGGTAAAGTTTATTCTGATTTCATGTCATTATCAGTGAGATAAACAGGACTATGTGTCTGTTTATATAGTGTATGTAAACTTCTAGTTTCAACTGTATATGTTCTGTTTGTATAGGGCATCAGAAGGCCAACATACTGTATTTCCTAATGGTTGCCCAGTAACCAGGTCCAAAGTAAATGGGGAGACTCAAGCATCCAGTCACAAAGAAATCCTTCTCTTATACTTTATCAATGCTTCCCACAAATTAATACGTATGTAGGGAATTTTTTTTTTTTTTTGGTCCATGGATCATTTTTTTCTAAAACTTTCCTTTGTAATGTTCTGCACCTGGGTTGTCAGTGTTAATATACTCCTGGGTTCTTATGTTGTTAACTTTTTTTAAAGCATGTTTATCATTCAGAACAGATCTTTTGACTGTTTAATTGTTCCCTATGTTAATATCTAGGTCGTAATGTTCCAAATGAGTAATTTCTATTCACCCTTAGAGTTCAGCTGAAATTGTGCACAAATTTTTAACTTAAAGCTTTTGGCAAAGTATAACCAACAGTGCTGCACACTCTGATACATCCGTGAGTTACTATTCATAAATGGAAATATTTCTTATTTTATTAAAATTCATTTACCGAGAAACCACATCAGTTCATTTGTTTTACACGATAACATAGTAACAAAGCAATATTTTTTATTTAATATGGTATTATGCACAAGCTGAATAGCCAATTCTATCTAGCTTTATGAGATGTGACCTTTTGTGTTAGTTGCTTCTCTGAGCAGTATAATAAAATGTCAAGCCCAGAATAGAGTCTGTTCTGGATGTGAATGAATATCCTGTAACACAGAGAGTCATCAGAGACACTGAGTCTGTTTTGCCTTTTTGCCAGAAAGGACCTTATCACAGTTACTCTAGAGAAATGAAAGATCGTGTTGCACGTACTACACAGATTTTTGAAAAGATGCAAATTAATGTTTTTCAAAATCTCTTAATATAAATTGGTTGCCTTTCTATTTCTTACATTATAATTTCTAAAAATAATAATAAACATATTAGTTATATTTTTTCTCCAGTCTGCTATTATCCAAGACCATTGGTTAGTTTCCATTATAAATAGGAGAGGGATGGCTAGATATCTGGATGTGTTAACAGTCGTTGCTCCATAGGACTGCATGTTAATATTCCTATCACAAAGTGTTAAATAGCCCAGACAGTTTAGCTACATCTGTAGACTTATTTGTTTGTCTGATTAAAATGAATGAACCTCTTTCCCATCTGTCCACCTGGGTTATATTGCACAAATCTGATCATTTAGGCATTAGCCAACAATCAGATCTTATGAACCGTACAAGATCAACTTAATCGATTACTGCATACACAAGAAATGCGATAACTGAGAGATGTGATTTCCCATCCATGCCAATCCATATCTATTCAAGTTAGGTGAAATTTATCAAGCTAAGGAAAGTCAATTTCGACCCTCTCAAGTTTTATTGATGTAAAAAAACAGGTGCCCAAGTGAAAAATATCAATCTATGCTTTTCGATCAATTTTACTGATCGATACTTTTTGATCACGTTATTCAATTGGATTTTTTGATGAAAAGGCAGTCATACTACTAATGTAAAGTACGGCTACCTTTCCATCAAAAAATACAATCGAAAAACTCGATCAAAAAGTTTCGATCTGTAAAATAAATGAAAATGTGTCGACCAATATTTTTCGCTTGAGCACTCCTTTTTTTACATCGATAAAACGCGAGAAGGTCAAAATCGACTTTATCAAGCTTTATAAATTTAACCCTATATAGTGTTAAAGTAGAGTAAACATCATTTAGTGCTTTCACATTCAGCAAAACTCAATAACTGGGGCCAAATTGGCCCATCAAATCTTAGTATGTATATCCACCTTTAGATAATTCTTGTGGGGTTTTTTTTAGTTAAACTTTGAATCATCTAAGTGGTGAATGGTTTATAGTTAAAATGAAGGCTAAATCATTCTGTTGCTGTTGTGCTGTCCGTTGAATAAATAAAATGGCCTCATGAACATTTCATTAAACAGTGGAGAAGAGCCCATATTTTTCTTCAACAAAATAATTGAATAATGAATGACAGCCACAGTGTTCAAAAATAGGAATTTACAGCACACACCACCCTTTACACTAAGGCTGAAACTCTTGACACAGGTGCAAGATCCTGGGTGTCTTGGCCAACATCACCAATGATGAAAAGATGTACGGCCCATGAAATTTTGCTTTGCGCTGTGGTTAAATAAATGGGGTAAATCCCGTTCCCCAGCAGAAATAATGTGTAGTCTATACTATTTTGTAAGATTTTAGTGGCAGCCAGAGCAATTCACACAGCCTTTGTTGCTTCTTTAAACATATCGTTGCGAACACCCATGATGTATTTTATTGTACCACTTTACCCACTCATGTTAGTACCTGATGTCAGTACTTGAACTTGTAAGCTGGGTCCCAAACCTGGAAGTAGGAAAAGCTAGGCTGGGACAAAGCCCGTATTTCACTAAGCATTGTGGGGAATATGGGAAAGGGGTGTCCTACAGTGCAGGAAATAGGTTTTTATAATGCAGGCATGACGATTACTTTGTGTTCCAGTCTTCCATTCAGAGATATTGCTATAATAAATAAGCACATTAGCTTGTTAGTTTACTGAAATCAGTTAATCCACAAACTATGTTGTATTTCTTTTATATTTTTATATAAACAACTAATGTGAATCAACCACAGGAAATTGTATTAGGTTGATTCTGAAATTTTGAAATCTTGGAAAAACAAACGTTAGATTTTGAGATTTTGACACCATTTGCTGAATTTCCAGATTGAGTTAAAATGTGGGGTCACTTTAGCTAGGCTGTTGACTTCTGCTCTATTCTTGCTGTTAGTTTAGTCATAGCTGTTAGCCAGAGCCTTGCCTGCATTCATATTCAACCGAGACAAAACAGGAAATTCTTCTGTGGCAGCCGTCATCGTTATGCACAGATCAACCTACACAACTGCAAAGCAAGTTTGATTATGGGAAGCCGATGAGCTGGCTGCTCAAAGAAATTTAAATAGATAGATTTTAAGATTCTGCTATTCCTGAAGAACAAAATAGATTCTAACTTATCTGTATTAATGAAAATGGACACGTTAGCATAAAATGTTCTATAAACCTACAAAGCCAATATATTTTATTTGTGCATCACAAAATGAAGGCTGCAATGATTCCAGGATTAGGGTTTGGAATTCTCCAAACTCTTAGAGCTTTTTTTTTAGGATTTGAATTCCTATTGTTACCTTGATTGTGATAAGAATGAAGAGGTTCATAGCATTTGATAAAGGGCATTACTGTCCAAAACATGTTATGTACTTCAAATAAATGGCATTTAAACTACTATAAATGTATTGTTGAATTGTACAGTGCTGTATAACCTGTAGGTGCTTTATAAATAAAAATATACAGTACATTTGCTTTGCACCACAGGCTCCTCTCTCTTTATTTTGCAATATATTGTTGGAGATTGGACAGGGTCACTTTGAATTCCTGGTGGGATTCAAGTACAAGAACTGCTACAGGTTCAATAACTGGATAGCTTTACACCCTGATTGTAATAATTTTTTACTTGACAAACCAGAAATCAAATGTAACACTACTCTGAGCACTCTCTTGCACTTATATCTACTCCTGGGATGGCTATACCACAGCTTAACTCAGTCACTCAGGGAACAGGCCTCGCTTACATTAGGTGTAGTGCCCGTGTCTTTAAATAAATGATGGGCACCAGAGTTTCTTCATCAAACAGGAATAGTTTATTCACAGAACGACAACTATCTTGTGAGCCGCTGGAGGAGGGAGGCATGCCTTCTCCCAACCACATGACCACTGACGGCCAATCAGAAGAGCTGTTAGCAGTTGTGGGCGGGGCTTTGACAATGAGCTCCGAACCACAACAAGGCGGCTAAAGAGCCGCAAGTGGCTTGTGAGCTGCACTTTGCCGACCACTGTCCTATACAAACATTTTTTTTTATTGTGCTTTAAGGAAAACATTGGTTTAGAAAAGAGATTCAGATTCAGTTTAGGATTTTGCTGAATTTTCTGAAGAGGATTCATTTGTAGTCCAAAAAATGTTTTTGGCATCTCTGTTCTGCATATTATTCTATTAAGAATAAGTACAATCAAAGAAAGTACTTCTTATAAAACCACTTAAAATATACATTGAAACATACAGTATAACACAATATTTTTTAAATGAACTGATCAGTGTAAATTATGATTTTATGAGAACTAGGAGTGATATTGTTACCCTAAGGAATGATTACAGGAGGAAAGATTCAACTGTTAGTTGAAAAGTGATTTCATATTTAGGTAGAGAAAACATATATTACACCTATAGGATTACAAAGAAGAGTTAATGTAGAGTATTAGGGGGCTATTCACCATTGTGCAAAGTGAGCTCCGGATCCTTCGGCTCACTTCACACAGACTGTTATG
>WMED01001100.1:0-29297 GCA_019650415.1 Pipa parva
TGTTTTTATTTACGATTTACACAACGTGCCAACTTTTCTGATTTTGAGGTTTGTATTACAATACAGCCTGCCTGTTATAAAGAATGAGCTAGTACCATAATCCATCTGCATAAAGTACATTGTATCTGGCTTGAGTCTTACTTATGTTTTAGTTCCCTTTTAAAAGTTACACATAGATCCCAACATTCCATTTGAAACATGGAGAGATATTACTATTACCTTATGCATAGGTAATAGGTCATGGCTTTAGCAGTAGAGTGTAGCACCATGTTAGCCATAGATACAGGCAGAGACAAGTCGAGTATAGGTGATACCTTGTATTGGCTAACTGAACAGATGGTAAATGCAAGCTTTCCAGACTAGACTACTTACTGTATTTTTCGGTCCATAAGATGCACTTTTCCCCCCCCAAAAGTTGGAGGAAAATGCCTGTGTCTCTTATGAAGCAAATGTTCCTTTTCTCCAGCTGCTGTGGTATGCCAACCCCCAACCCCCGCAGAAGCTGAAGAAAATTCAGAATATTTACCTTCCTACAGTGTTCCAGCGTGCTGCCTCCTTTCAGCGTTCTCCACACTGAGCTGAGTGTAAAGGCACTCTCTGGTGGCTTCGGCTCATTAACTCTATTCACCATGGATTTGGCAGCTGTGCTAGTAGCCAATAGAGTCGGTTGACAACAGCCGAAGGCACAGAGCTGCCCTATTTACCATGGATTCAGCCACTACTAGCGCAGGAGCTGAATCCATGGTAAATAGAGCCGACAAGAGCCAAAGGCGTCAAGGAGCTTAGTCACACTCTACCTAGCTCAGTGTGGAGAAGCACTGACAGGAGGCAGCTTGCTGGAATGCTGGTGTAAGGTCAGAAGGGAATTAGGCGGGGGAGGGGAGAGAGGGCAGGCAGGGGAGGGGAGAGAGGGCAGGCAGGCAGGGGAGGGGAGAGAGGGCAGGCAGGGGAGGGGAGAGAGGACAGAAGGGAGGGCAGGCGGGCAGGCAGGGGAGAGAGGGAGGATAGGCAAGCAAGGAGGGGAGGGATGGTATATTTTAGTAAATATTTTAGCACACTATTTGGTTCAGAATTTTTTTTTTCCGATTTTCCTCCTTAAAATTCTTAAATGCATCTTATGGAGCAAAAAATATGATGGGTCATCTTATTTATTTGCAGAGACTCAGAATTTGGGTGGTGATTTCTAGTAAACAGATTTTAAATACATATGCTAAATATATGGGCTTTAACTGACATCAGGACATTTATTTTTATATTTAGCGCAGTATTTTTGAAGTGGCATTGTCCCATATTGCCCACAATTTGGGTGAGCAAATTCATTTTTTCAGTCCACAGAATCTTTTACTCAAAGTGAAAATGTCAAAAGCCTTTCAGCAGATTCTAGGCAATATTTCATTAGACACGACTGTCCATCATTTACATTTGCAGAGGGATGGATATTTGTAATAACCATCAATTAGGCATAGATATAAATTTCATAGAAAAAAAACTTGTTGTCCAGCTTAGAATTCATTTCTATATATAGTTAGTTACTAGTTAGTCATGGTAACAATGGTTTATACAGTCCATATATTAAGTTCCTATAGCTCAGTTTGATCATAAAATGCCAGTCTAAATTCTGCACAAACAATTATTTGTTTGCTTTTCTGTTAGTGTCCCTTTGATCACCAAATCCATGTTCTTATGGCCTAAGAAGTCTGTTGAAATAAAATTCCGAGTAGTAACAATATAGCTCTAAACATTTTAGAAAAGCAAATTATAAGGCAATTTTGACCTTATGGGTGGTATTTATAAGGAATTGAAAAGTCAATTTCAACCTTTTGGTTTGTTTTGCTGTTAATTTTCATTTCGCTGTAGTTTTCAATTCTGTTGATTTACATTGGGTTGAAAAAAAAAACTAGCTTTGTCTGATGAAGCTGCAGACAAAAAGCAGAGAAACGCGTTGAGATTTTATTGCTGTTTTTTTATACAAAATGCACTTTTACTTCACATGTTTGCGAGTATGATTTTATCTTCTTCGCTTGATTAAAACATTTTTGTACATATTACGCTATGATGGGATTTTTTCCTGTTTTCTATGTAATGTATGGCCTGCGCATTCAAGTGGTGATTTTAAGATGATAAAGTTTGGATTCATTGAATACCGGTGGGACCTCAATTTGGAGAGCTGCTATTTGTTGATCTATGTGGAGATCACTATATGCGTGATTACTTCTTTAATCTGGTGAGAGTTCTCATTATCAGAGTGTCGTGACACAGTGTGAGCACTTGATGGTGGATTTGCTTTATTTTCCACTCCTTCACAGAGAAATTGCTAATCATTTTTTATCTTCAGAGAGACTTTACTTCATGGTGGTTGTAGATTTTCACTTTTTTCGATTATGTTTAACTGGTAGTGCACTATTGTGCGATCGTATTTGCGCATTCTCTTACAGATTTTCTTTACTTTTAACCCAGGAGGATGGTGAAAAACCTTGATTGAGAAAGCAGCACATTGTGGGACTTTTATGTCACTGTTTATACCAAAACGTTCTTGATTTATTTTATTATTGTTTGTATTCATTTGCGCTGTATCACAATTTCTTTTTCTTATTCTGAAAAGAAAAAAAGTTAAATATCGATTAGTTGAAAGTGGCACACTTTGCAATGTTTTCCAATTATGTTCACCTTCCATTTTATATGGATATCCTTCACAGGACCAACTCTATAGGGAATAACGGCTTCGCCAGCCTGAGGCAAGAGAACACTTTTGGGCGATAAAATTCAATTTGAACAGCTTTTTAAAGAGACGAAAAAGCTGCTCCGGTGTTGGCTAGTCCAAAAGCTTTTTGCCTTTTATAAATAACTACTGTATGTGAAAGAATGAAAACAGTTCACTGTGGATTCAAAGCAGATTCAGCGTTCTACTATATTTAACACATATAATAATATATTGCTTTATATACTCAGATGAGTTGGTGCACTTTAAAATGGTGGTGTTTGAACATGTTGGGAATTGTCCAAGCTTAGCAGTAACCTAATTGCATTAAACAATGGTATCACACATAATAAAAAGAAAACTACCAATTAGCCATATGCTGCATGATACAGCTTCTGGGACCCCTTCAGATGCTGTCAGAGGAAGAACATGGTCTCCACTAATATTATCACTGCTACTACTGTGGAAACCAGCGTACCAATTAGTACTGATGGCATAAACTTTGTGTTGTTCTGTTAAGAGATAATATTCTTTGAACTATGCTAAGAAAAATGAACAATAACCCCATAAGATAAAGGTCTAGAGAGTGGATCACTTTCACATGATTATGGTTTTGATCTTTAGTTACACATTTCAGTTACCATTATAAACACAAAAACAGTCTCATGTTTATATCCACAACATCAAGTTCACTGCGATATCCCAGGCTATCTTTTATTTAGTAACGTAGCCAGATTCTGTTTCAAAGGATAGGCAATTCGCTTCCTACATTGACTGATTGCAAAACTTCTTAATCTTATTAAATATAGTTATGAAAGAACATGTTCTCAAACAATTTCACAGCTCTAGTAGGGGAATGGGTAAGGGGGCAAGCACATTATTTTTAGGTTGACAGAGCTCTCTCTTCTTCTTTAACAGACTGATACATCTTCACTGAAATGAATACAATCAATCTGGATGTTGTTGATTAAACCATTACATGCATGTCAAGCCTTTGAGGAAACATAGTATGTATACATATATTTTAGCTATTTCACTGTAAAGGCTGTAAGATGCACTTTTCACTAACACAGGAAAGATTTATTTACTGTAAGAAGTGACAAAACTGTGGAATTCCTTGGCAAGGATGATGGCGAGAGAGGATTCCTCCAGTTGGGTTTATTAAAGGAGAACTAAACCCTTACCTGATAGTACACTATCAGTACTGCGTACTGCTGCACGATGATCTTTCATCTCACAATCCTATGCCCAGGATCACGAGATGAAAAGCTCCCCAATGCAGCTCATTTCCTCCCTCTGTATGTAACATAGATCACATTTCTATTTAGAGTTGGTAAACAAGTTCAGTGGTGACTAAAAAAGGAGTCGGATGGAAAGAATGGAAAGGAATCTTCTACTAGAAGACTAAACTGGCAGCTTTCTCTATAGCAGTGTTCTGCAAAGTGCGGCTCGTTAGCCACCCTTGCTGTGGCTCAGAGTGCACCTCCGAAGCCCTGCCCATTATTGCTGATGGCTCTTCTGATTGGCCTTCGGCAGGTCATGTGGTTGGGAGAGTGCACTCCTCCCTCCCACAGCGGCTCACAAAATAGTTGTCGCGGCTGGAGGAGGAAGCGAAGTGGCTCCCTCCTCAAAGAAGTTTGCAGACCCCTGCCCTATAGGAACATGGAGATGGTTATTCACAGGTTATTGAGATAACCTGTGCTTTCTTTAACTTTAATCTACTATAAGTTCATGTATAAGTTTCCAGACCTTCTCTAAGACCACAAGACTTTACCAAAATCATTTTGCTGCATAGCAGACATTTACAATCCAAAAGAAATCCCTCCAAGCCAACATGGATGTCATATAGACAAGTTATTTGCATCCTTAAAAAAAAATAAAAAAAGATTCACTAGCTGCCAAGCAATTTGTAAAAGTAACTCAAGAGAACAAAACAATGGGAAACGTCATTAAATTAGTACAGTTTATTAACATATTATCCCTGTTGAACAATGGGTGGGACATGATCCAAATGCATGTGAACATTAGTACATCACATCACATGAACAATCACAAATTCCAATCATTTTTGTTTTTAAACTGAAAATCTGATTGAAGTTCTTTCTGAAATGAATGTAACAAAGGAGAATTTTTAAAAAATTTGTAAGGCAGCTATACGCTGTAGGCAAATGAAAGTATTAAAAATACCCCATATCACACAGTCTCCAACTGCAGAGAAGTATTTATTACCAATTTTGTAATAAAATAAAATGAATAAAAATGAAAAGGATACATGTGGTCAAAGAATACCAATGGTGCTTTCAATTTAGAATTAAACTGAACTTCCACATGCTTGGTTATGAATACGGTAATAAAATGCTAATCTGCTGTGTTTTCAATAACGAGATTTTTTTCTCTGCTGTGTGTTCTGGTATAGAAATCAATGTAACTACATACACAAACAACAATAATAAAAAGTAAAAGATAAATTCAAGAGACTGTTAGAATGCACATCGATTACAGTCCAAGAGAACAATTCTTCTACATTTAAACTGGTTTGGGCTTAGTAAATATAGATGTTAAAACTGCACATACTGACAATCAATCAGCCAACCAATTCATCATACAAGTAACCCACAAACTTTGGGTGGTATCAAGTAATAATAATTGAAAAAAAAAAAAGCCTTGGATATGGATACACCATTCACAGAAAACTGTACCCTTATAACTATCAGTGCCACTTTCCATGATTCTCAGCCACGAGATTCCAAAATGGCAAACTTCGTAGGAAAGACTTGTGTACTATTTTAAGGTAATTGTAATCAATGGCAATACTTGCTCCTTGAGAAACTGGAAATCACCTTGTGAAACACATCACAAAAAAGCACATCCAATATTTAACATAGAAAATTGTGAATAGACATTTCTAGTGATTATTTATGCAATATTCTATTTCATGTTGCTTTAACACAAAAAAGTTTTACCCCACCGACACCAAACTCCTAACCCTCACAGCATGCAGAGGGTTTACCCCTCGGACTGTGAAAAATGTTAGGTTATCCAGTATACCTCCATGCACTGTCACAAGGCATACATCACAACGACAAATATATATATATATTTATATATATGATTTTTTTTTTTCATTTAGCTTAACAAGTCTTTTTGCTATTAAATACTTTGGATAATATTGTATAATCTCAAAAAGCAGTTTTTTTCAAAAATGATCCATAAAATGCATACTTAAATGTAGGTTTTGTTTTTAAATATGCAACACCTGCAAAAGGAATTTATGGGATTGATATTTCGAGATAATGTATTCCTTTTATCCTTTCCTGTCTGTGTAAAAGAAGAGAATACATTTGAGAGTGATTAGACTTCTACAGTTCTTTCAATTTTAGATTTTTATTTAATGGGCCACTATCATCAAAAATAACTTTAATCTTAAATACCTTGTGCAATGCAGAGTGCTGTAGTGTAAAAATGAATGAAATCTTTTTTTTTTTTTTTTAAAAACCCACTTATACTTGTATTGCAGATAATAATTCTTGTGGCTAATATCCGCTATAATCATGTTAAAAAAAAAGTGATCTTCCATAAATGATTTAGAGAACACCTGCAGACCATCAATTTTCAGGAATTCTTTATCTGGAAGACCCTGGTATTGTTGTATTTCATCACTGTTAGTTTAGACCTAAATACAATAAAGTATTAGGATACTGTTGTTGACTAAGATGAACAAACACGTACCTAAATAAAACCAAGAAGAGCAAAGAGTAAAAAATATTTAGGCAATTGCTCAATAAGTAATTTTCAGGATAACATATATATCAAGCAACAGATTACTCAGCATCACAAGGTATACAATTAGATTTTGTTCAGATTTAAAGGAGAGAGTTCAGCATATACCAAAAGCTACCAAGCTGTAGTGAGTGTTAAATGAATGATAATTCACAAATAAATCTTATTTCATTCTGATAGGTTGTCATATTGTATTTTTATGTGCATCTTATACTTAATATTCTGTCCACTGTGTTTAAAAAAAAAAAAACAGTGTTACAGTAAATAGCTATCAGAATGCTTCTGAGCTGTCCAATCAGTGACTGATTTTCTGCCACACTAAAAGCAAGACTGATTTGAAAAGGGTCAATGTAGGTAGTAACAGCATAGCAGGAAAAAACTACTAAGTTACACAAAAACCTTCACTAAAAGATAAAGACCATTTATTACTATTCTGTGACAGTACTCCTTTAACAATATTACATGTGAACTAGGGCCGTGCGATATTGCTGAAAAATATCTCTATATTTTCTGTAATTTCGTGGATAATGATAATAAACAATATTTTGCATTATTTAAAAATGTGTTAAGTCTTATATTTCAATGTAGTGAAAAAATTGGATTAGCTGTGTTTGGGTTAATCCTTAATTTGTCTGGTTCTGGCATTTTTGCTTGGTGCTGTGTGTCGGTGGCCGTTAGGCCTGACACGTGCACGGCCTCTATTTATATATGTGTATAGTTGGGTCTCAGCTTTGTTACAGAGCTCGTTAAAAGTGCTGCCACTCTGATAGCCCGGCTCCTGGAAGTCTCTGCAGCAGCCTATTCTAAAGGTGTGGAGCAGCTGTTTGATAATGACTGCTTGTATATCGACAACGTACCGATTACAATATTATCTTAGAAGATACATCTCGCACACCCCTAATGTGAACATATGTTCATAAAATCATTCTTTTAAATGTAATACTTAATTCTATCATCCAGACTGGAAGATTAATGTGACCCGTGAACTTTTTCTTGGCATATATGCCTTGCCATTTTTTAATTTAAATCATGCTTTAATTTAATGTTTGGTCCAGTCAACACTACACTGTAATTTCTACTTTGTGTACTTAAAAGTTGACTCTCAGATTCAGTTCCAAACTTTTATTTAAATTGTCACCAATTAAAGTGGATATAATAATTCTATGTCTGTACCATTGTGGAAAAATATTGCAGACAATGTTTATTACTAGTACGCATTTTAACATTTTAATTGTGAGCCTAATCCTGCCACAGAAAGAGCTTAAGAAGGGCTCTGACCCGAAATGTTGTGCTGTGAATTTGTCCGCACTTTAATAAATGGAATTATGATAAGAAGTATGAGACTGGGTCACACCTTCTTTTGCACATTTTTCTCAGGACCAGCTTTACCATTTTAGAACAAGTAAATAACCAGGTTTAAAAAAAGGAAAGTATTTTACATTACAGAAACTGCTATAGAAATGTATTTAAAAAACAAAAAAACAAAAAAAAAAACAGCAGCATAGTGGTCTCTCTTTTTTCTTAAGGACCATAATGCCAATAGAAATGGACGCAAATGTTTTTTTTCCAAAATAAATAGAATGTGCATTCAAATCTACTAAACACTTTGGGTCAAATAAGTGTTGGTCTAAATTAAATTCTGCCTTCAACCACTGAAGCACCGGATTTTAGAACTAATAAATAGGAAAGGAAAACACTGAATGCAAATTAACTTTACGTTAACCAAATAATCTACCTTTTAGACACTATCAGAGACAGATCTAAAACTCATTTGAAATATTTCATTTTTCTATTAAAAAACACTGCCGTTATTAGAAAACAAAAGATAAAAACGGATTAATTTCATCAAGAATAGTCAGAGCCATGGAATGATTGTGAAAAGTCAAATACTATTCCAACTAGTGTAGTTTCAGATGTCGGTGATACAGATACTATTGCTCTGAAGAGAACAATGACATTTTTTTTTTGTTTTATGTCCAAGAACATATTGTTATCAAATGTCCCTAAATAATAGGTAATATTTTTAATGATCAACTGTGCATTTATCACCATGTAAACATGGTCCTTCTTAGTAATATTTCAAGGCTACTAACACAGCAAAATAATGTAAGCAACATTACACAGATGAATTGAAAAGTATAAATCTGTCTTTGCTTACAAATTTATCTCTCTGGAATGGCTGAATTTATTTTTCTTTTTTTTGTGAACATTCCAAAAATTGGAGGCCACAATATCCAGGACTAGATATGATCACTTATAGAAACCAGGGGAGTAGTACATGACATTAACTAAAATCGACATGGATGTATTTTTTCAAAACCCACAAAAGTTATATAAGCAAATAGAATGTTCATTTTGCAGGACAATAATATGCAGTTAAAAGAAAAACCTGTTTCAAGCTTCTCTTCATTTTAATATAAACAAACTAAATATGGAAAGAAATTATTTTTTGGGGGGTTTGATTCTGAAACATTTCTAAAAATAGTTTTATCTTTGTTAAAAATGTAATAAAATAAAAAAAAAGATAAATTCATTTAAAACTGATGACAATGAATAAGGATTTATTGTATTTATTTATAACGATAGCACGGAGGTTATTCTAGCTTGTTAAACATATAAATGTATTGAAATCCTAGCAAAGGAAAAAGGCTTACTAAATAATAAAAATCCCCATATAGGTCTTCTGGACAGATTTTTATTTTACACATTTCCTTAAGGTTAAAATCATGAGCTCTATCACACACTGGTTAGCTGACAACACCGCATATACCTTGAAAGTAAAGCAGCACATTCAGAGATGCAAGAATTCACTTGTACAATGATGGTTTTGGAAAGAAAATTGACTTTTTGTAAATCAGCAAAGAGTTTTTCCCTGTTTGAGGCAAATTTGTGACCAGCAACAATTTCTTTAATTTCTGATGGTCGAGGTAAAAAAACAGAAAGGATTAACGGTGGTAGTTTAACCTTTACATTTTTAGGTCTTGTTTTCATTCAAATTCTTTTAAAATGCAGCTTTGAGGTGCATTAACTAGAGTGGCTGTTTCCCCTTTTTGTTCAGGTTAAGCCTGGTCCTTGTGCACAAACAGTGAAATTGAACATTTTATGGTAGGTAGCTTTAAGCAATACAGACATTTCAGATATAACTACAAGCAAATGTGCCTCCACGTAAGGGATTTGACAGCAAAAAAACAATAATAAAAATATCCTTTTGTGACAGAATTCCGTTTTAATTCAGCTTGCCTATTCAAAGTCAGCAGCAATAGTAGTCTGAATTTGGCTGAAAATATTCTGGGATCTTTTGCACTTTAACTTTGCTTTGTGTATTATTTTTTTTTTCCTTCTTAAAGGGATACTGCCATAAATGCCTTGCCTTCATTACATGCAATGCAATGGTGAGTATCATAATCTGCATCTTTTGATTGTTTTTAATTAGTCAAAAGCAATATACAGCATATGACTTAGCAGACTGGTTTCTGGAGGCAGTATTATAAAATGCCCCCACTAAGTTATTACAATGTACTAAGGCAAAAAAAGAAAGTAAAATAAAAATATATAAAGTCTAATGACTTTAATGACACATTTTGTAGCAGTATGAGACTCATTGTAAAGCATACATTTCTGCACTAAAACTGCATTGCTGTCCTGAAACCTAAACACCAGTTTTCCTTCAATTTCTTCTACAGTTACTGGGAAAATAAGGGAAAAAAAATCAAAGGAAAAGTTCTATTTCTTTTTTTAAATTTGTCATTCAAACAACTTAGTTGATGGTTACTAATTAACCTAAATTCTTCAATTCTGTAATAATCCTTTGTTTTTAAATATCCTCAAAATAAGGGGCAGGGTGATTTTAGAGCCCACTCCCTTCCTCTCCCTTTAACATAAAGGAATCAGGACCAGCACAGGGACAGAAAGTAAGTGTTTCACTAAATCACCAAACTAAACAATAACTGCACTTTGAATAGAACAGAGCACGTCTCAATCACATCTCTTCAACAAAAACAAGTTAGGGTTAATTTAATAGATAGTAATAGAGTGCAGATTTTATTTCTGATTAAGTGAACTTGTGTTTATTAATTTTGTATTTTTACGCAGATGGTTTAATAGAGATTGAGGAGTGAGATGAAAGGAGTCAAACTGCTTATTTATAAAGCTCAATTTGGCAAATTAGACTGTTTAGGTGAGTTAAAAAAAAATTTTTTTTCGATGAACAGTGTGAAATTAGTGACAAAAACATATACACCACCAAGACAGATGTGTGTGTGCCGAGTAAAATAAAATACTTCTGAAGATTAGAAAGAAAAGAAAGAATGTACAGTACAAAAGGTAATTTTAATTGGAGACACAAACTAATAGGAAACAGTGAGTTTTATCCTATCCTTACCATTATGCCAAGTGATAAGAACATCTCTAATCGGTTTTTATTTTAACTCTAAGCTTTTAATGGCGCATAAAGAACTTTACAGTTAACTACAACACTTGATTTGTTACTATATGCAAAAAAGGAGGAAAAAAAAAATGAAAAAATTGGATATACGCGCAAACACTGAAGAATGAAAAATTAATGGAAAAATAATAAATAAAAAATAACCTTTCATGCTACAATGATAAAAACATACATTTTATATCACTTGGAGGGGGGGAGGATGGGGGTGGGGGTCTTCGTCATAAAAGAAAATAACCCTATTCCCACTCATCACTCACAAATACTTGCAAATGTTCAGCAGATATCCAAATGTAGCCACACCGTTAATGCAGCGTGAGCGTGGGACAACAGGAAAATTGTTCTTTTTCTTACAGCAAAGCAACAGGAATCCTGGCAAAACATTTACACATTTTGAGAATACGTGACTGCTACATAGTCTCTCTTCTCATCTTTAAATTGCATTTGTTTCTAACGTTAACCAGTGTCAGTGTCACCGGAGTCTGCCACCCATTGAATGGAAATAAGTTGCAGACTTCTGTGACAATGAAGAAAATACAAAGCTTCTTCTCGTAACAGCACTCCTGCAGTCCGCTGTGCAGATTGGCCCAGACTGCTTCCAGCTGCCCAACCGCAATGTTCCAGGATGAGTCAGGATAATGGTTCTTTCTTTTTATTTAAGCAAATACTGGTCAAATAGAATGTTTTTATCCCGGCGTTCACAGGTGGTTTAATTACCATACTTTTCAAGCAAGTCCTGAAAGACAAAGAAAGAATGAACATAGCAACGATTCTGATATTATGAACTGAAAACAATGATTGGTCCCGAAAGAAAATATCACAATATATTACGATTTCAGTTTGCCTCAATTGTTAGGAATAGGGCAAACTAAACTGGAACCTTTTTAAGATGTTTTAGTCACATAAGTTAGAAAATTAAGTCGGTTCAGAGAGATTTTAAAGGAAAAACTGAAAAATAATATTTAGTTTTAATATGCAAATAAAGATTAGTTTGGGGTTTGGAATAAAGAAAACATTTTTTGGAAGGATTTAGAAAACCCAAGATTAAAAAAACACACACACAAAAAAAAAAACCACTAATGATTCATAGTTTATCTTCATTTAATAATATTGATTAACACTAAATTAATCATTTCCAGAAAGCAGTTTCCGAATATAATTTTTCATTTGGTCTTATTTTTTTTAATTTCTTGTGATCTTTGAATTAACTTTTTGTTGGAAACCTTTATTTTACTGATTTACATTAAAAAAAAGGTCCTCATCCAAAAAGCCTTTAGCCGAACAGAAATGTAAATCATTTTTTCAACCTACTAAAATTTAAGCATAAGGAAAACATCCTTTAGGGACAACTATTTCCTGAAAAACCAGGAATTCTTTCTGAAGATGCTGTTCATGAATGAGTATTTGAAAAGTCCCACAAAACAAATTAGATAATTCAATAAACCAATAAATATATTTATTTCATTCACATCACTATATCCATATACTTGTACATGACATTTTACATAGAACTATCACAGCTAACAATCAGTTCTTTTTTAAGCACCTGGGGGACTTTTGTTTTTACACAAGATCTCAACAAAGGAGATTACCGATTGTTTTCACCTAGTAGGCAATCAGATCATTTAAATCTCCTTGGGACATCTGAAATGGGTGTGTGTACTGTGTTGCTTCTAGTTAGCTTCCATACCCTACTCAGTTCTATTACTAAAGAACCACCTACATCAATTCTAACTTCAGTAGACAAATGTATCCCTATTGTCAAAATGACCAAGAATAAGATTAAAGAGAGTACCAGACAAAAGAAATGAAATATAGCTTGCTGAACATGAACAGCTTCACGAGCTTAAAAGACTGAGGCAAAGTTGCACATGCGGTAATATACATGTTAAATTTGTCCATATTTGAAACATTATTTATGGTTTCTCAAAGCCAATAACCAATCTGAATGCCCGGAACCAAATTTGGCAGCGGAGATAAATAGACAGTTATACAAAATTATTTCTCCACTTGCTACCAGATCATGTTTGCAGCAGGTGTAGTCCTTGCACATTCACTAGTAAGTTGCAACAGATGCAATGCACTTCCAAGGAAAAAAGGATACATTTCTACAGATTCCTATACAAACTACATGATATGCGAGACCTCCAATTTTCTTATTCGACTCAGAAATATTTCACACGAGAGTTTTCTTTCAAAAGGGAATGTTACAAAAAGGTGAATTATTTCTCAAAATACAGTGGCATTTTCCCTTAAACACTGAATTAATTATTAAATGTATTTATTTTACTGAACCAACCCAGACCCACCTGTGCAATTGTGAGGTACTGCGTAGTGTCATTTATCTGGAGATGTACGTGTATGTCCTTGAAGGTGAACGGGTTGATTCTGCATGTGCAGGTGGGTCGTCGAGAAAATCCCAGATGAGGATAGTGTCATCATGAGAGCTGCTTACAATCTGGAACTCATCAAACTGCAGGCGGAAAACTCTGCCTGAATGTTCCTGGGAAATTAACAAAAGTTGATATGAAAATACTGAAACCAAGAAATGTTAATCATGCATCTAGTTATATAGTTTAAAGGAATATTATCACCAGGAAAAAGTAATATATGCTCTAAAACAATGTACATTATTTTTAGTGAACTGGTATTGTTAAAATATGAGCAATTCATCTCACTTTAAGTTTGTGATACAGGCTCTCTTTCTAACAGAAAATTAGAGCTTTTGGGAGAAATTTATTAAACTCGGAACGACCGCTCTGTCTTTTCGAGTTTACCAAATGAAATCTTGCAATGTTCTCGCGAGATTTTTTTCAAGTTTTCAAGATCGAGACAAATTTTGCCCTTTATGTAAATGTCAGGTGAGGTGGTAAAGCCAGCATCAATATGCTAAGAAAAAAACAAAGAAATCCATTACCTCAATTTAAATAACAACCACATAAATGTCATTTTATGACTCTACACTAGACCAGCGGTTGGCAAACCGTGGCTCGCGAGCCACATTTGGCTCTTTCGCTGTGGCGTGTGGCTCCGAGTGAGCTGCCTTCCCACCCGCCCCCGGCTTTTGACGTCTCTTGTGATGGGACGTCAAAGGTCATGTGATTGGGACCAGACAAGCTCCTCCCCCTGTGCAGCTCCCGGTCAATTTGCAGAGGTGGAGGAGGGAGAGAAATGGCTCCCTCCTCGGAGAAGATTGCCGACCCCTGCACTAGACAGTAACTGAGGCAAAATGCAGTTTACTGTGGTTACCCCGCATAACGCTGTGAGATGGTACTGGTGAGGTTAGCACAGAAACCTCACCAGTACCAGACACTGGCTTTTACACCGACACTGCCCTTAATCTTTCACAGGCTATGGTGCTGTAAAAACACATTGTTATCATCAGTGCTAACTTTTGAGACGGAATTGGTGCAAGCCATTGAGAGGTCAGATGCAGATTTAGCCAAAAAGAAAAAACAAAAATTGGATAGAGATCAAATAGATTATTCCATTGGCCAAGTTTATAGATGGAGACACAAGGGTAATAGACAATACTCCCTTGGATCTAGATCAAGATATAATAACACTAAAGACACAACACATAGTGACACTGAAGGTAGCACTAGCACCTCTTTTTTAGACTTGAGTACAGGGTCCTCGGCGGGAGGAGGAAGAGGACAAGAAGAGGTAAATGCCGCTCCAGGAGTAAGATCATCATGGAGGCACCCACCAAGGACTCGCTCAAGAAAAGTTTTGGAACACAATTACAGACAGACAGTACCATTACAAAACAACAAGAGAGTTTGAGAATCATTAACCTTACCAATCATGAGCTGACCTTAGCACAAAGGTCAGTGTTAACCAAGGGTTTGAACTTTTGCCCAGTCTCAAAATTAAATAAATTCACATTAGCTAAAGATATTTTTTAATTTTGTAGACGAGTAGCCCTTAAAGCACATTATTTTCAGGAAGATGATCCCAACAACAGCAGTGCCATTTTAGATGAAGTTTCTGACACTGACCTATCAATGGCTGATCCAATAAGCAGTAAGTACCGCTTCAAAGCTAAATCAACTTTTACCCCTGCATTCAATGATTCCCCCCCTTGAAGGTATTTTATGACTGTGTACAGGAGGATATTAGGGCCTTAGAACAACATAGACATTACAACAAAAACCTCAATGCTAGAGAGATAACAGCCCTCAAAGAACTACAAAATCTTCCTGACACGGTCATAAAGCCCTCGGACAAGGGGGAAAATGTAATTCTCTGGCCAACAGAGCTGTACCTTCAGGAAGCATACAGACAATTGGGTGATAAGTCCTTTTATAAAAAGCTACCCTCAGATCCAACTGATGTGTTCATGAAACAATTAGTAAGAATTGTTGAACACGCATATGTGAAGGGTATTATTGATGGGCATACAAAAGATTTTTTAATACCTACACATCCCATAATTGCAACCTTCTATATGCTACCAAAGGTGCATAAATGCTTACAAAATCCACCAGGACGTCCCATTGTTGCAGGAATAGGTTCAGTCATTGAACCAGCATGCAGCTATGTGGACTCTTTCTTGCAGCCACATGTGCTCACGCTTCCATCTTATGTCAGAGATACCAGCGATTTTATAACTAAAATCAAAGATATACCCATCTGTGAAGAGCATCTCCTTGTGACGTGTGATGTGGAGGCACAGTACACCTCCATTCCGCATCACAGGGGGATGTTTTCAGCAAAATTCTTTTTAGATACAGAAATAACAGACAATATACCACAGAATGAGTTTACTTTGGTTTTGCTTGATTACATATTGAGTCATAATGATTTTCTTTTCAACAACGAGTATTATTTACAAATCTCTGGCACAGCAATGGGGGCAAAGTGCAACCCCTCATATGCCAATTTATTTTTAGGTTGGTGGGAGCATGAGCACATTTGCTGTGAAGATTTGGAATTTTAAATGGCACACGTCGATGTATGGTACAGGTACATCGATGATGTCTTTTTCCTATGGCGAGGACCTGAGGATATACTGTTGGATTTCCTGGAAGTTTTTCATACAAGTGATTTAAACATCAGACTTACGCATCATTTTTCTGACGTGGCGATTGACTTCCTGGATGTGACTGTCAGGCGGGGACCTGAGGGTTTCCTTCTCACGGATCTCTATAGAAAGTCGACTGCCACGAATAGTCTACTGTCTTACGACAGCTTCCATCCTGTACACCTGCGCGATTCCATCCCGAAGGGGCAGTTCCTCAGGGTCCGGAGGAACTGCACCTCCGATGCGGATTATCGTGTCAGGTGTCGGGAATTGGAGGATCGCTTTTTAGCACGACACTACCCCAAGTCAGTCATTAATAAGGTTAAGAGATATGTGAACAGGTTGAATCAAAACAACACTTTAGTTCACAGTTATAGGAAGAAGTGTAAACATGATGGTCTGGTAAGAGTCATAACCACCTATAACAATCAGTGGGATCAAGTCAAACGTATCTTTAATAACAGCTGGCATAAACTTAAATCTGATCCTATTTTAAGCAAATTTGTGACAGGGCATCCCGTTATAACAGCTAGAAGATGCAAATTAATCAAGAATTTTTTAACACAGTCACTTCGAACAGACCAAGTTTACGCTTAATAGAGGTCATCGCTTGGTGGGATCATATCCTTACGGTTGCTGTAAATTGTGTATGTTTATTCAGAAAACTGATAGTATATCAGATATGATGAATCTTCGGACATATAAAATTAACGAGCTTATTGATTGTAATACAACTTGTTGTATTTATGCTTTGATATGTCCCTGCCGGAAAATTTATGTTGGCCAAACCAGTCAAAAACTTAAAGAAAGACTGAGCCAGCATTTGTCAAACATAAGGTTGGCAGAGAGGGATCGCCGTGAATCCAGACAGTTATCTTCTGTTGCCTCTCATTTTTTCTTTCCACAGTGCAAACATCAAAGATTTGAGATGCATTGGCCTTCAAAGAAATGCTATTGGAAGAAGAGGGGGAAATTTGAACAAACACCTTTTGAAAGCTGAAACTAAATGGATATACAACCTAAATTCCAGATTGCCTCAAGGACTTAATGAGGATTTTTCTTTTCAATACTTTATCTGAGTGACCAGATGGATGGGACTTTTTTTGATAATTATTCATAAGCCAGCATTATAAGGAACATTATTATCACTCAACCGGGTTTTTTTTTTTTTTTTGCCTCAGAACAGTAGGATAAGATTTTTTTGTTTGATCAATATTCATAAGTTTATTTGATTCTATAAAATTCTTTATACTATCTATATGATTTATGTTAATTTATCTCCCACCAGATAGCCCGCTTTAGCAGCCACCGGCCCCATCAGATCCGGCACACTATCAGTTTCCATGTGTGCGGTTCTCATCCACCTGGCTGGCAACCACAGACGCACATGTCATCACGTGGCGTCGTGCGCATTGACGTCATGACGGGAGCGTCATGACGTTTACAGAGGCGTCATGACGCCCAACGTCTCGGAAGTTTGGCGTCAAATTACCAATTTAAAAAGGGCGGACAGGAGCAACACACCACATACACTGCGGGAAGAAGACTCGGTGAAACGCGTACAGTGTACAGGTTTGGTGGGGACTATGCAGCATCACTCCTGACCCCCATGATTTGTGTGTGAACAAAATCAGACTTTGGCACAATCCGGTACAGCACTCCTTCAACTGGTAAAATGCAAGCACTATACATATGTACTATGTTCATTAATTGACAATCAATGGGAGGTGGGGATTTGACTGTCTGGATTCTCAGAGTCTTTCATTAATGCTTTGTCATCCATGAGTGGTTTAGGATTGTACACATATATGTATTTGACCATTTAAATATGTTTAATTACTTGATTTAATGCTGCATTTTGTACTTAAATCTTTTGATATTGATTTATATATCTCTATACAAATCACATGTAGTTTGCCACCGTGTATTTTCTCTAGTCTCTGTTGAGACATTGTTTTAAATGTTTTTATCCAGTTTTTTTTGTGTGTTTTGTTCCTTTCAATGACCTAGAGTCATTTGTTTGTTGGGAGTATATTCTGTTAATAAAATCTTGTTTTATTATAAATTACACATTGCCATTTAAATTCTCTTAATCTTAGAGTGTGCGCTCAAATATTGGGTTCTCCTTTTTCCTCTTGTTGTTTTGAACATCAGTGCTAACTGGCTATCTTTCAGTATAGTGCTGCGCAGATGGGACCTGCGCAACATGTTAGCGTTTTTCAGAGAAAAAAACTGCCTATAAGAATTTATGTAAAACATGGGTGTAACCACCACACTTGCATGACATGCTGTATTTCTGTATTTGACACAGCAGATCAGAAAAAGCATAGCCCTACATCAATGTTTCAAGTAAATCCTTGGGTAGCTCTTTCTCAGAAAAGCCACTGAGATTTTTCTAAGAATTTTCACTAAAAACTCACCAGGTGGAAAGCTGCAATTCTTTGAAATGTAAATTGTAGATCAGGCATGTTTAATTCTACAGATTATGCGTACAGAGCATTTCATTTATCCATATTTATTAGTAAGTGATGACTTAACTTTTCCAGAGTTCTAGAGAGGTTCATGGTAAGTTCCAGACATCAGGCAGCCCTCAATCATCATACCCACTACAGGCATCAGATTGCTAATTTCTTATAGTGTTTGCTGCATTGACAATGGGCTCTTAAAAAGTTGAAGGTTCTCTTGCTGGTTTTAAGTTGTAGTTTGACATTGTCTGATACATTGTTTGTCTTCATACAAATAAGACAATGAATTTCAGATTAAAAGCATTCTGTTTATTACCAGTATATAGGTCAGAAAAAAAAATGAAAGAAGCCAAAATGAAGAACAAAAGTAAAAATTATGTTAAAATATATGGATCACTGAGCTTAAAGTGTTTTAAATCTAGGTTTTCTAAATAATGTCTTGCACAATGTCAGGATTTTAATCATTAGTATCCCCTTTAAAATCCATGACATTATGGGTGGGTATGACACACAGTTGCTCTGCTATTAAAGAATATAGTCTGTGCAGTGGGTAAAACATGGCAGCAATCACAAAGACCTTCAAATGGGAGGGTCTGAAGCAATTTGTAGTGCTTGGATTGTGCTAAAATACTTTGTGTTTCATTGCTCCAAATGAATGGATGTCTTATTTTGCTAAGCTGAATTAATATTAATTTATATGGAAGTAAGAGGTGGGTACATAAAAGAAAGCCATTTTTATGTCACCTTGAATGAAACACAATGGAAAAATGGCATGCTGTGAAGAGAAAAAACCTGGCAAAGTCCACGTTGCTGGAGTAAACTGTTGTGCATTTATGGAGCTGCTTTACTGACTGCAAAGTAGAAGACAACTCTCCTGCAGAGAGAAGCCATGATCTGTGATCCTTCTCCAACTGCTTGCAAATTGAATGAAAGCTGTAGGAGGTTTTTTTTCCCCCATTCTTTGGGACTAAGCCAGATTTAATTTCAGATGGCCATAACGGCAGCTATGTGATGGGCTGTCATATAAAACCCAGGTGGCCAAAACCATACACCACAGCAGTTTCTGCAAGTGTGTGCAGCTGCGGAATAATTTAACAAGTTGCATTAAAATGACAACTTACAATTACAAGCACTTATTAATGTTGTCTCTGAAAAAACAATGACATCTGAATGACCATAAAAAGAAAAAATGAAGTGGGAAGTGATCAAACTGAAAACATAAGGTGTGTTTGAGAAATGAGTTTCCATTCCATCGTTCTCCATTTCGTTCTCTTCCTTCATTATCTTTGACACAGAACAAGGTGAAGTATTGTTCTGGGTAAATTTAATACTAATAATAGTAGTTATAAAGACATACAAGCATATAAAAATAACTCCATGTATTAAATCTATGCTTCTGAAATATTTATCAGTAGTATGATATTTTATTTTAATAAAATACACATAGTTTAACCATGTCGGGCTTTCTAGAGTACTTCATGAATATGCATCATTTAAAGTCTCATGGAGAACAATAGAAGAGGTTTGTTTTGCCAACAAATAAAATATGGTTGTAATCAGAAGAGTACTATGTAGGATTGATGGTGGCCATGAGTTTAATTGGGCTTCAGATTTATTGCTGTACAAATCCATGTTAGCAGAGACTATTGTTTTGAATGACCTATACACACACATATACAAACACTTACATATACATATCCACACACTTACAAATATATATATACACACACACACACACACACACACATATATATACATACATACAAAGACAGAAGTATAGATTGCTGTTTTTAAAAGCCTGCCATGTCAATCAGAGTTGTAATTTTTAGTTTTTGGTGCAACTGGTCCTTGATTAAACACTGTATTTTTTTTTTAAACTGAAGATAAGTAATTTTCATATGACTACTATTACAGGTGTCTTATCTCTAGAACTGTGGAAATAAACTCACCAGGCTACACTGATGAAAACAATGTTTAGATTATCTGTCTTCAATTATATTCCACCAAATATTTCTCAAGTGTGGATTATCAGATTGTTTTGTATTCCAAATTTTATTGAATATCATTACTGTTTAGTTCATTCATTGTTCGTTCACTATTTAAAGATTCCTGAAGATATATTTAGAATTCAAAAAATCTTTTCAATGTGATAAAAAAAAAAAAAGCATTAAAAAGTGACTTTCGATATTTGAAGTAAAAGCTTTTTAAATAGGAGATACCAGTGTAACAAAGATAAGAATTTTTCTCTATAGTTAAGGAACTGAAAATTTTTTCAACTTTTATAAATATCCCCCTTATTATGAATATAAAATTAGTGTTGACTTAGAAAAACTTCCCAGAATTCACTTTAATGACAAAGGCTGGTAAAGAAATGTGTATTAAATATCACCCGTTCAACTGTCACAAAAAGGAATTGATAGAGAAGGAGTGTACTGAAGTACTTACAACAAGTGTTCGGAGACACAGGGTCCCTGCAGGAGCACGTGGGTCTAAAGCAGCAACCAGGTCCCATACTTTTATTTTCCTGAAAAAAATATAATAAAATAAAGTTTTGTAATATTGTGTTATTAACTACTTCTTGATAAATCTTCACACAGAGTTAAATGTAAACATTGTTACAAAAATGTTGCAACCTACATTGTGAAGTAAATCCAAAGGCTTTTGGTTTCACGGAAATGATGTCGTTACTGCTTGAAGACAAACTCAATGGAATTAATCAACCTGGCCAATTTAAAGGTTTTGTTATGAATTACAACCAAAACTGAAATTGGCTTTCATTGTATTACCTCCCCTTTATCAGTGAATGATTGTTTGTTAGGGGTTACTAGGTCTTTGTAAAGAAAAAAAAAATAGCCTCTGTTGGTAAGTTCTCCTTAACGTTCTCATTTTGAGGCACTAATAGTAACACTGGCAGTAGGGATTTTATACAGCATGATTGGGCCACAGGAGCAGGAAGCAGGTTGAAAATTTATAAATGAAATAGCAAGAAAACAAAAAAATAAACTCATCTTTGGGATAAAACGAAAAATATATATTAAAAAAAAAAGGTAGCTGTTTTTCTCTCATGTGGAGTTTAGTTTTACTGTTAATTGAAAATTATATAATGTTTTATAAAAATATGGGACCAGAGGGGTTTCTAATGACAGCTGTGCATATTTATTTAACCAAAGGAGAAAGTGCGGCTAGTGTCAAATTTAAGAACTGTATGGGTCTGAACTGTTTTTTTAATTCTTGAGAGGTAAATGGAGACAAAGATTGTGGATCAAACAGTTTATTGTTACACAACTTGTGATGAGGAACCTATAAAAGACAGCACTAACTGTTTCCTCTCGATGTGGTTGTGACATGATAACAGAGAACCTTATAATGTTCCTTGTCCAGCAAGTAGAATGCTTTTGAAACCTTATTAAGTCCATTATTCTGAGGTCTGTTGTAGGCTGTTCAAGGGCCAAACAGGTGCACTGCCATATAAGGAATGAGTTTCTATTGATCAGCAAATAGAGTGTAAATGCTTTAAAGTGCATTTGAAACATTGCCATGGTTTTTATTTTGCTTGTTAATAATTGGAAAATTTAACAAAACATGACTTAAAAAAAATTGTCAGGGGAAAGCAGGTACCTGTAAACAAAAAGACTGATTGGTGATGATAAATAATGAAAGCCACAGGTATGGACAATGTGGCCAAAGACTGGGGTGTTACCTGCACTAAAGACCTGGTAATGACCACAATTACTTTTTAATGACAATGGTAAAATGGCATTTAAACAGACCGCTGCAGACCGCTGAGTTACCCTCTGGGTCACAGCCAGAGGGTAACTCAATTGGTAAAAATCTGGGGACACTAGCCCAATTCTCAACATGTAGCTGTTGGACCTGTTGATGCGCTCATAGGAACCTAGCAACACTCCTGGCTGTGAAAAACTGGGTAATGCGCATTAGAGCTGATGCATTACAGCACTTCCCCCTCCCCTGGTAGTGATGTCATTGGCACACTTCACACTGTTTTCCGATTGGCTTTGCAACATCATTAGTGATGTCACCAGCACACTACCCACTCGCAGTTGACTGACCATGTGCTGGTGACAGATCAGGCAGAAGCTACCAGGCTAGGGGAAAGACCAGGGGAGTGGGACTGAGGACCTGGGATAGAACCCCAAAAAACTAGCCTGCCCCACAGAATCTGTGATGCTTTGGGAGGCATGCAAAATGTAACACTTCCTCTGATACAGTTCCTAACTCCATATCAGAGTTTCAGGCACAAGCATATTAAGATGACAAAACCTCTTTAAAGATATTTCTACACAAATCCTCTCTTCTGCAATTTTATCTATTCATCTATAATAATGCCATTTTTAGATAAGAGCATCCTGACAGTATACATCATTTCTTCATCCAAGTAACACAGAGAACATCTTATCTTCCTTTACATTGAAGGATTACATATTTGGCTCTCCATTTTTGTTGAAAAACTATCCATGAAAACTTAAAATCTTAAATCTCAGTATTGTAACATTTGACTGATAAATGAAAGAACAGATTTTGCCAAGACAGAAAAATTCTCACCCATCATATGCTCCACTGACTATTCTCTTGTTATCAAAGCGGATGCATCGGACCAGTTCTTCGTGTCCTTCCAGAACCCGTAAACACGCTCCACATTCAATATCCCACAATCTGAAGATTTAATGTAGAACATAAGTTATTCACTGGGAAAAAAAAAAAAAACATGCTTTCAACAAAACAGAGAGGGATATAACTGAAATGTAAATGAAAATATAATTACCGGTATATATGTTTATATTATTTATTGACAAATGTCACACTACAGTTCCAAGTAAACCAATAGCTGCCACAAGAAGGACAACACTGCTTTTAATGATGCCCAAACAGTACAGCTTGAAAGGCATTCTTCCAGCATTGCATAGGAAATGTACATTATGTCAAATATTTAACCTTGCCTGGATCTTATATAGTAAAATTAGTTTATTAATCTGCCATGATTCCTTTTATTCTCATTCCTGTCCCAACCACTAAAACTAGTGCAGGATTCGGATAGGGCCCAGCACTGCTCACTAAGGGGGCAATTCACCAAAGAGTGAACTTACCCTCCGATTGTTCGCTTCAGTATTCATAGCCTGTTATGCGCTCGCTGATGTCCTGCACGCGGATTCCAGTCTCGCGAGGCGTCTCAAGTAGAGCCTCGCGAGCTTCGCCGAGACTGGAATCTCTTTAAAGCGTTCGATGATGTCCGCATGCAGGACATCAGCGAGCGCATACCAGGCTATGCGTACTGAAGCGAATGATCGGAGGGTAAGTTCACTCTTTGGTGAATTACCCCCTAAATGTGTGCAGAAGCAGCTTGGATAGTGAATGCTTCTAGATTGTAAGCTTTATGGGGCAAGCATCATTTAGGGGGGAATTCACCATTCAGCAAAGTGAGCTCCGAAGCCTTCGGCTCACTTCGCAAATGGTATTATGCACATGCTGATGTTCTGCATGCGGAAATCAGCATGCGCATTAAAGGAATTCCCGTCTCGGAGAGACCAAAAGAGTTGCCTCGCCGAGACGGGAATCCCTTTAATGCACATGCTGATATCCGCGTGCAGGACATCAGCATGTTTATAATACCACATTTGCTAAGTGAGCCGAAGGCTTCGGAGCTCACTTCGCTGAATGGTGAATACCCCCTTTAGTCTGGCACTTAAACAGTGATGTACCTATATGAATGACTCTGTGCTTATAATTTTAAGAACTCTCCATTAGCAGCCAACTTGGATATTTGAACTCATAAAATAGCAGTGGTTTCAAGATAATCAGACAGGGTAAATCAGTTAGGATGGTATACAAGGTTTTGTTATATTTTCTGTGGAAGGCAAAATGTTTGGAAAAATATACTTTACTAAGTGGAGTTGATCTTGCAGGTGTTCTGCAAGTATAGCACTACTATGTACACTCAAAACACTGCATTATAATAGGGGCGATTTTGCTGGTTAAGTATAACATTAATACTACCATATCTGATAGATCAATGTGAAAAATTCATTGCTTAATAAAAAAAAAAAAAAAAAAACATATTTCATCATGACTTGGGAAATTGAGGGTACGGGTTACTTGCAGAACACAGTCCAAAGCAACATGGCAGGTAGCGCTCATTACTACTTTTATAGGGAAGGTTCAAGACGATCACTAACCAGGGTTAGCAAAAAGAGTGGTAAACACAGTTGAGTGGAGCGACATATATATTACGGTATACTGTATATAAATGCCTGCATGACGTGCAAGAGTCACACATACAGTTTGGGTGATATAACGGATTGTACATGACAGGGGATTAGTATGGCAGCTCCATCTCATATATACAGAAACAGATATACTGAGTACATTTTCCTATGCAGGTTAAGTAAATCGAAGTAACCAATTCTAATGAATAGGATATAGTTCCCCTACAATAAGCAACTTTTTTAAAATAAGAAGCAAAATAAAGGTATTCCATTTTCACATGAGTTATTTATTTTACTAATGCAAAACGTGGGCAGTTGCTGTTCAATTAATTATTGCCTAAGGTTTCCAAGTTGCGGAAATGGCATAAACATCAAAGGATAAATACACCATTCTCTGAAAAACTATTCACTGTAATACGCTGTTGGAGTAGCTTTTGAAAATGTTCTCTTTATTGCTTTCAGTAATTTTATTAGTTTTTCAAACTCCTAGCCTGCAAGGATCCTTTAAGACAGGAAGGTTTTTAACCATTTGATTATACTTTTTTTTATTATTATGCAACAATTTAAGCCTTAGCTGTGGCGCTTCCTAACTCAAGCTATATATTATTTTGCACATGCTTTTTTTTTTTTTAATTCATCTTCCAGTATAATCAACTGCCTTATATATTGACTGTGTAGTTTCTCCTATGCTTAGATACAGAGTATGAAATAACAGCTCCCTAAAGAAATGTGTTGGCTGCTGCCCAGTAAAGATTCAGACTTTTTTCCTGCTGTGTTATTAATAATTGGATTTAACTCCCACTGTTGACAAAAGTAGGAAATAAAATTTTTATCCCTAAGCAACATGGGATTAAAATGCTCTGAAAGAGTCAGTGTGCCAGCATGTATCTTTGTATGGACCCTTAAAAGGTGTCTGAAGTGGGAGAATAGCTATATAATGAACACTTATAACTAGATAGAGAATGCATATTTCTTTAGAAACTACCTGTAAATACCTTTACTATATACACATTTTAGAACTTTTTATTTATTTATTTTTTTTAACTAAAAGAGGTAATGCTAAAATTCCAGTGTATATCTATAAACATTTTATAGCTAAATCAATATTTACAATAAATTGTTTATATGAGGTTCTCCTTTCATCTAGGTAGATTGTGCTTTCATTCGATCAGTTATATTGTGGTACATATTAGATTACAATGGAGATAGTTTGTGAAGAACTCTCCTACTGCTATTTTGGAATGATTCGCCTTTAAAAAGGAGTTAATGCATTCAGAGAACAACCTAAAATGATCTCTTTTTAAAGGTATGTAACAATTCATCAAACTGGTGCAGGGAGTCTGTGATCCCCGGAAACATTGTTCTACGTATTCAGCACTCATGGTAGAATAATAAATAAGGTATTTCTTAACATATATGTGTGTGCAGCCTTGCTTGAATTGTTACATGCCTGCAGTGGATGCTGCTATACTGTATATACACCCCAAGGCTTTGTAAAACAACTGATACACTTTTCAAACATATGTTGGTGTGAGTTTCTGCAACTTTATTCTCTTGTTAAAGTGACACTAAAGCCTGTAAATAAGTGCTTTTATTTATTCCCCACCTATTATTAAGTATAAGTGGTAAAATTACATGTTTAGCCTTATTGATTTTGCAGAAAAAGTCACAGCAATTGAAGAAAAAACAAGCAGTCTGTGCAGAGGCGCTTCACTAATCTTAGCCCAGCACCCCATCTGGTTACCTCTGTGCTGACTGTTACTTGTCTTTCCTCCATTCTATCAAACTCTCAGAGCTGTCTCGCAGTAAATTTCATGAAGCAAGTGAAAGTTAATTTTAATTAGTGAGCATGGAACTAGGCTAAGGGAGGAGGAGCTAGGATCCTCTGCACCAAGCGCTTGTTATTTGTTCAACTGTGATGACTATTTTGCAAAATTGGTAAGCTTAAACCTGTCATTTTAACACTTGTACTTAACACTAGGCGGCCAATAAATAGAAAGCATTTCTTTTATAGGCATTAGTGTCTCTTTAAATAAACCTTACCCTCAAGTACAGGTAAAGTTTTACCAAATCCATTTTATGCTCTAGCATCTCTTGGTGTTTCATGTAAGAACTAGTGCCAGTCCCAATGAATCACAAAATAATATGACTGTGCTGAAGTACAAGCTATGATTACCTTGGCTTTGATAAACAATGGATTCCTTTTAAAGAGCAAAACAGAATTAAAATAGTTCAATAAATGATAATAAAACATATTTAAGATTGGGTTTTAAATTAAGTATTAGAATAAAATTCAAGATTTGTTTCCAAATTATCAATTTAGATAAAATTCAGCACTTATAGCTGAGCTAAACACCAGGTAGAGGACAAGTTAACATTGTACATTTTATGATTTTATAAACATATTTATACATAAGCAGGTTTCTTGATGCATTCCATTGGTCCAAAAGTACATCACTTTATAAGAACACTGGTACTTATAAGTGAACATTTTAGGAAGAGTTAGGGGCAGCTTACCTGATTGTGTTATCAGAAGAGCCACTCACCACAAGCCTATCCCGATATTGTAGGCAAGCAATGCCACGTTTGTGGCCATTTAAGGTCCTCACAAATTCACATGTGCTAGTGTTCCAAACCTAACAAAAGTAAAATACATATGAAGAAAGAAAAATTACAACAAAATATTGCACTTGTCTGTAATTTGGTTACTGCATCAAGTTGAATGAAAATTTAAAAAAAACAAACCATACCTTTATAGTTCGGTCACCAGATGCAGAGACAATATATTTGTCATCAAAGTCCACCACATTTACAGCAGCTCTGTGGCCTACAAGAACTCTTCGTAATGTTATGTCTGTGGCAGAGGCCATGTCCCACACTGCAATGGAACGATCTTTGGAGCAGGTGACCATCATACCATTATTAAACCTCAAATGCAGCACAGCCTCACAGTGGTGAATCAGTGTGTTCAACATTTCTCCTGTATTTACATCCCAAACTCTGCAGACAAAGCAATATTCAAGAACAAGGCAAATATTATATATTTCATTAGTGAAAATCACAACAATTTCTAGATGGCGCTGAAAATGTATCAAATTCTACAATATAAAAGTCACTGATTAGGTGATACATTTCTTGTATATAATTGCTTGCAGCTTTTTCCTCCGGAGTTGTTTCACACCCCCAACTTCAATTACAGGTAAAGAAAACGAAAATTTATCTGGAAAAAGCGCAAAAACTCATAATGCAGACTATTCAAATGATTAAGCAATTGTAAAGCCCAAATGTGCTGACATAAAGAAGTGTATTTAAATGAAAAAAAAGACACCACGTTTATATGTGAGATCTGGTGAGAGTCCACCTAAACCATATCACGTGGTGTCTTTTTTTCATTTAAGTACACTTCTTTATTTTGGCACATTTGGGCTTTACAATTGCTTAATCATTTGAATAGTCTGCACAATGAGTTTTTGCGCTTTTTCCAAAGAAATTTTCGTTTTCTTTACCTGTAATTATATATTTCATTACTTTAAAACCTTCCTATTGAAGGAGAGTCAAATTATACAAAGAACATCAACATAACAAAGTACTGCAAAATATATTAATGAAATTCCCATAGCTTTCTCATTAAATGGCAATAGATGCACATGACTATCTGTGTTGATTCATAAACACATTTTTCTTTAAGCAACTTCCAGACCTCCTTAGTGGATTTACTCTACGGTCAGAGGCTGTACAGCATTTTACAAACTGACAAAATCATTTCATCTGTGACCACCACATGTACATTGCTTTCATGACTCTTGTAAGGAGCATATGGGAAAAAAGTCAGGAGAGCTGTTTGCAAGGTTAAGAATTATTCCTATGGACAAAGTCTAAAACTAATCTTTAACATCTACTCAGAGTTGAGCCAGATTCAAGGCATTTTAACTGCCTAATTTAGAAAAATAAAATGCATATCATATAATAAAATGTTCATAGTAATATAAAGGGAATATAGAATATTCACCTGGAACATTTGTTTGATAAAATTTAAAGGTAGAAACCCCCCCCCCCCCCCCAAAAAAAAAACAGAAAATAAACAAACAATTTGCCTCAGCTTATGATCTTTCTCCAGCCATGAGCCGGACAATTCCAGAATGAATCCAACTGGGAACAGAACAGGTTTTAAATTACTCAAGCTCTTCAGCACAAGCACTGGTCAACATTATCATGGGTTTCTAGTAAGAGTCTTCTAAAAGTGTCAGTAAAACACTTGGAACAAAGAGTCTCTGCTCTTCATAACATGACTTGATCGCAGTCATTTACATTTTCACTGAAGATTAAAAGTCTCATGCTGCAGCTTCACTAATCTTATGGCTACAAACTACAGGGTGACTTACAGAGTTCCTTTCAGATTACTACTTTTTATTGCTAGGGCTTTTATTTACTTAAACCAACTGTAAAAGGCTAAGCACAAGAACATAAAAGCCTAATTACTGAAAAGGCATCATGCTGCCCTCACAAGGTTTTCAAAGGACATATACGCAAAACGAATTCATTACTTTAGACATTAAGGGTTAAGAGATTGCAAGCTTTAAATATGTTAAGAAGGGAAAGTATGAAAATGTACAAAGATAAGAGAGTATAGGTGATACCTTTTATTGGCTAACGAAATAGATGGTAA
>WMED01001101.1:0-29293 GCA_019650415.1 Pipa parva
ATCAGGCACCAGTATAGTGGAGAGCGATTTGCAGGCTTTGGCTGATGGTAGTACAATTAAAAAAGATTTTGTCCATATAAACATATTAACTTGAGTAAAAGTTGAGTCTATATTTTAGCATGCAGTTTTTTTTTTATTCTGCAACAGTGATCCGTGTCAGTATCTAGTCGGCCTATACAGACCGAGACCTGCAAACTCTTATAAATGATCTTTCACCCATACATTTCTTAATTGTTGGTAAAAGCGAATAACCCTTTAGGGGGGGATTACCTGATAACCAACCAGCTCAAGACCACATTAAAGCCACTTGTGACATCTCAACATCTTATAAAGAAACTGACACAAAGAGAGGTCTCTGAAGTAAAGCATTTAAATTACCTGTTAAAGAAATAAATCATCTAAACCTATATAGTCAGACATGAAGGGATGGCTGTGCTAAATTTATACCCTTATTATATCTTTGGATTATCAGATTTATTTCCAGGTTGATGTCAGAAGGAAAAAAAAATCCATTTACAGACTGCATGTCGGTCCCGGACATAAGATCCTAATTATTTGAAATGCCTTCGTTTTTTTATGTGTCCTTAGTCAATGGCATTTTAATGGCTTATTAAACGGTTGTTTTACAGCATCAGTCTGTTCAGGCTCTGTGCTTATATATCTGTACTTACTTTGTGCAGAAAGTGTTCCCTTAATGCATACCTCACTTAATATTTATAGTATTGTGCTCTTGTATTTAAGGTGGGAATCATTCTCACAACCTATATGAGAATTTATTAAATGTATATTATTCTCTGGGTGTTTTTGGTCCAACAGGTAAGCGACAAGTTAAATTGCCCTCAATAAATCTTTTAGTAGAAGTATTTGGTTCTAAAGAGCTATTTGTTTATTTGCATTAAAAAAAAATGTCAAATAACATTTAAGCTTCGAAAAAATGAATTTATTAATTCACTGTTACAGATAAAGTGTCTGTTGAAAAAGGGCTGCTTATGTTGTGCATCAAAACATAGTTAAAAAAATAGTTTTATTTGTAAATTCCACTTGCATTTGGTTTTATATTCTAATGACTTCTTCAAGTACTGTATAAAGAAATGTCTATTTGATTTTACAATATACCCTTAAAATAGCAGCACAAGAAAGCTAAACATTTATAAATAGTAACTTTGAGCGCCTGTATACTTAGATTGTACCAGTATAAATGCCAGTATTGTTAGGCCTTGATTAAAAAGCTGCTTTTTACTGATCACTGGGAAAATGAATGTGAATAAAATCAGTTTGTTTTTAAAAAGGGTCCCTACAGCATATCTTATAGGACTGGAATACACATATAAAATTGTAGTCATCTATTAAATCGATTTGCAGTAATCCCTCTGGGAATAGTCTGGGGCCCTGTACACATTCTACATAATCCTAGTTTTGAAAAAACAAAAAAACAAAACACTGCCATCTTTCTCGCAATATGCTAGACTCCTTTTTCCTATCCAAATGGAAAACATCATCATCTGACTGTCACAGGCTGCCTACTAAAGGTTATTGCATTTGTTTGAGGAATTGCCTGTAATCTCCATCTCAGTTACAAGAGCCTTTGACTCTGTCTGGATTACCTGGTTGGAATTTCAAGATATCTACAAACAATAGTTGATATATAGCCACAGAAAGATTATACTTTCCATTTTTGTGTGTTTTGGACATGACTTGGTTTATCTTATCTCTTTGATTTCAGTTTCTTAGTGATTGCTTTAGAGATAAAATACCATCTCCTGACATCCAGGCTTCCCAGTGACTAATCTACTGTCCCCCCCATCACCTTCCATTTTATTCCCCTTATCACCTTTCTCTCTACTGATCTTTATCTACTCTTTCTCTTCTCGGTTTGGCTTTGTGGCCTCAACTATATTTTTGTATTTACTCCAGCAGAATAGCTTATTATTATAGCTCTTAGCCTTAGATACTAGTAGTGTTGTAATTGTGCAAAGGTTAATTATTTTTTTTTTTTATAATGTGCATTTTCCTTACCCTCTTATTATTAATCTAGGCATAACAAACATATTTAATTAAAAGTAAATTAAATAAGAGATTCTTAGTAGAAAGTCCATGGCACTCTAAGCCCTCTACTTAATTTCTAGAAGCATCTACCTATATATAAGCTGCATGCCATTAAATAAATAAACTATACTATGAAAACTGTCCAGGAGCCCAGACTGAAATTTAGATCTGAATGTATTAATATAAGCACAAGTGCTTCTGTTTGTGGATACATAGATACTTGTGTGTATTACAACTAAAAATAAATACTATAATAACCAACTGATCCTTACATTTACCAACAAATTAATATCTAGTAAAATATGTTTTTAAATAAAAAGAGTTGCTTATGTGCCAAAATATAATAAAATGTGAACCTTCTTCACCTGGTAGTTCTGGGGGATAAATAAAATTAAAGGGACTACAGCCTAAGAGGCCCAATCCTCTAACTTTACTTATAGCCTGTATTCTAAATAAAAAGCTACTGTGCTTGTTATCCTAAGACCCCAGAGTCCTTACTAGCTATTGGGAAGAAGGACTCAAGTTGAGACCATCAAAATGTCCTCAGAATCCTGTAAAAGTTGAAAGATAAACATTTAGATTGACTTGTTTCGGTGTCTTAACTTTTGACTATAAGAGAAAGAGTGGAGAGAAACAAAAATACACTACATCACATTGCAGTGAACTATTGTTAAAATACAAGTTTTACAACAGTCATAAAGTGAGAAGGACTCTTGTTTTGGCAAAGAAAAAAGAGAAAGCACATAAAACAATATCTGTACATTCTTCTATTTTTAAGTAAATATATTTTTACCAATGCTAACCCACTTTACTTAACAGTATGCACTGTTTTAAGGCAAGCAAAAACTTCTATTGTCAAACCACAGCTCTTTAAAAAAAAAAAAAAAAAACTAAAAATGTCCCAATGGTAAATTTGTTGTTTTTTTCCTAAAAATATTTCTAGAAAGAATTACATTTTACTTTAAATTGGGCGAAATTTATTAAACTTGGGGAGGCGAACACCCAGAAGATTTGTTTTGATCAATACTTACTGAGATAAACTTTTTCCATTGAATATTTCCATGAAAAGGCAGCCATACTACACTAATGTAAAGTATAGCTATCGTTTCCATGGATATATTCAATGGTAAAAGTTTCTCTCGGTAAGTATGGATAGAAACAAATCTTGCGAGAAACTTCCAGGTGTTCGATCGATTAATAAACTCAGAAAACCGAAAATGAGCTTTTCTGAGTTTAATAAATTTCGCCCTACTAGAATGGAATTTCTTGGGCACTTCATGGAAATTTATTATTTAAAGTTTCATAGAATACAACAGGAAAAAGATAACTACAGCTTTCATGAAGAACAAACACAAAGCAACAAAATTTTGAAATTCAACTTACATTCTACCTTATGTTATTATTATTGTTATAAACAGAAACAACAAAGTCTACTACCAGTTCTTGATTGGAGTCCATCTGGGATTCATCTGGGCCCAACACCAGAAAAAAATATAAATAAAAACCATTTTGGGAGAAAGTTATTAAAGTCAAAAAGACCGATCTCGTATTTTTGAGTTTATCTCATGAGATTATCACTCGAGTTTTTCAGTTAAATTTTTTGATAGAAAGGTAGCCATAATACTAATGTAAAATATGGCTACCTATCCATCAAAAAAGATTATTAATCTTGATTTATCCTTTAGTTGTCCACAATGCATTTTAATGAGCTATCCAACTACTCCTCAACTTTTGAAATCAAGGCTTCAGTTCAATCTTTTCCAGCATCAATTCCATGCATTTCTTATTCGGAATCTATCAAGTGAAGACAAACATAGCCTTGTATTTCAAATTCTCCCAGATGGTAGACTGTTAAGCACTAAACATTAGAAAAAAAACACCTCTAACATATATAAAATCAACTGAGTCAACTAAAGAAGACGTGTGGTAATTAGGACTTAAAGTTAGCCGGTGGTGGGAAAGAGAGGGGGCTAGAATAGCTTTATAAAAAAACGCACTGCTTTTACCACATTAAGGTCTTGACTCTTGAGCAATTGGATGTCAACCATGACTGGTCATACAACAAAGTTTTACTAGATGTTCTTTTGTGAATTTGCAAAAGAAATATGAAAAATGTATGCTGGACCTGGTATGCAAATGTATCAATGCACCAATTCAAAGTAATGAAGTGAGCTCTAGGAAGCATGCAATAAACCCATAATTTGCCTTCTTTTAGGTGGTGTAGTCCATGTATTCATGTCTGCACACCTTAGAACAGGGGTGAGCAATTAATTTTCCCATGGGGCCACATGAGAAATTGGAATAGTTTTAGAGAGGTAGATTAATATACTTTACAATTTCACATGTGGCCCCATGGGAAAATTGCCCTATAAAGTGTATGCAATGGAGCATAACAGACTGTACTGCCCCCTCCTTCGTACCCTCTGAAGGAGGGGGGCGCTATCATGGTGCTTGCCCCCTTCTTTTACCCTGTCCCAGCTCCATCTGATATAGTGCTTAACCTTAGAGCTACAGCATTCCTCTTTCACTGGAAGTTGAAAGTCAACTTCCTGTGAGAGAGGAACGCTGTAGCGCTAAGGCTAAGTGCTAAGGGTGAGCACAGCTGCCTACCAACGGTCTGGCCCTGTCACCCGACATTGGCAGTAGGGCCAGATCAAAGATGTCCATGCCCATTCTAACAACAGATTAATGGGCTTACAGGAGTTCTGAAATAAAGCAAATGGAATATTAACTGAAATCACCCCTTTAAATTATATCAAGAAAATTATTATCATTCTCACTCTTACCCACTCCTCAGTAATACATTTTATTTGCAGGTTACACAAGGTGGGTTAAGCTATCATCTTTCAAAGAATTTCTCACCATAATACTTTATAAGGTAATCTATCCATGGATCTGTATATAGATGAAATCCTTTTAAGCAAATGAACTGACTGGTTCACAACGAACAAGAAAGATTAACAACCCCTTTTACTAAAATCAATCAAAAGTACAAGATCAAATAAAAACAATACTTTTTAACAATAATAATGATTATTCTATTAAACACAACTTTTTCTTTTCTAGACAGAACACTCTGTTCAGCTTAAACTATTAACAGTATGTTTTCTAGCAAAAGCATTCAATTAATCGAAAATGAATTATGAATTTTAAGAGTGTGCCTAATGCCTTTGATTTAAGTAAAAAAGAGTGACATAACTTACCCAAAACAGTTACAGTGTACAATATCCTATTCAAATATCGTCACTGGTCCAGTCCACATCAAAGATCCTAAAATACATTTTCATTTGGGCAAGTCCCAATTAGATGTCATAACCAATGTATTTCTCATCATTCTGTTCTTGGCACAACTTATAAATATGAACATCACAAACCATTCAGTAGGCGATATGAACTAAAAGCGTGCATTCCGTATACCAATCATACTTACACAGTATCATATTCACTACAAAGGATTTTGTTTTCATTTTCTCCTGGGGAATGGAGCCATTAGTGTCAATTGAAAAGTAGGGATATAAAGTTAGAGGGGTCAGACAGGGGAACCTGAATTTTCTTTAACAACAAAAAATGAATTTTACATATCAAATAAATATTTTTGTCAATTTCTAAGTCAAATGATGAGATACGCTTGCCTACATTAGTCAAAAGAATTACATCTGTTAATCAGACCTTTAACAGTTACCAATAAAGGCAGGAAATCATAATTATTAAATCATTATTATGCTATGATGTTAATTATGCTCAACACTATTTGAATGACTGGGAACAGTAAAGGGAAGCTATAGATTTCTTTTGTAGAACTGCAAAGAACCCAGTTACTCTCTGTTTTCACCAAGACACTTTTGAAGACCAAAATTCTATGTAGGAGGAGCAAGTAGCATATCGTGTACACAGTGGCATAAGTGGGGAGCTGTTTAAAGAAATAGAACAGACAGGATCTTAGGACAAAGAAGAGATAGAAACAGGTAAGAACACAGACAAGGCTCAATAAGAAATACAGGTCATCCTACGACAGAATTCAGACAGTACCAGAAAGTGGGTCAGGGCTTATACAATCTTCAAACAAGGTACCAAGTGAGAAGGAAAAAGTAGATTCACAAAAAATGCCAGGTCATACCAGCTAGTCAACAGTGCAGGTAATAGGAACAGAAACAGAACAAGAAGCTAGAACTGGAATAAAATTAGCAAAGCAACACTGGGCTAGGACATTTTGTAAAGAGAGGAGTAAGAAATCGGGAAGGAGGAGCTTATGGCTATAGGCAGTAAGAGAGAGAGACAAGAAAATGCACACTACTAAAGTAACATTAAAACATATAAACCAGTAATGAAGCCAAGGGTCAGACAATGCCAGGTAATCGCACAACCAGGAGAAGGCTTGGGCAGGAAAATATTCAAACTAGGGGCAAGAGAACAAGGGAAGGAACAGGCCGGAAGGGCAGAAATGTAGATACAAAAATAAGCTTCTACATGTGTGCACAAGGTCAAAGACCAGCTCGGATAACAATACAAAACACTAACAGTCCCTAAATTGGGCTGGGGAAAGGTTAATAAACTGCACCTGCGCAGATAAACTCCAGTTATGCATCCAATAGATCAATTAAACCCAGGAAGGAAAACACACCATACAAAATGCTGGCTACAGGAACCTGCTGCTTCTATAGCAATTCAGGCACAGAAAGAACTAGGCCCAGTGGTTTGAAACCAGGGTGGATTGCAACTATATATACATATATATACACTGATTATTCTCAGGTGCAATGGGACTCGGGGGTCTATTCACAAACACAGGTGCAAATTTTTACTGGTGCTGTTATCCATAGCAACCAATTAGGTGCTTTTTTACATTACAGCAACTGCAGAAAACTGATCAAAGTTAATCACTGACTGATTGCTGTGGTTTACAAAACCAATGCATGATTGCTCCTGTTTGTGAATAGACCCCATTCTTACTTGAACACTTTTAAGGGAGTGAGAGTGAATGAGGTCTAGTAAACCACAGCAAGCAATCAACAGTTAGCAGCATTCACTGGTATAGGGGAACTAGAATACTTCATTTAGCATATTTTATATAATGTTGACATCTTAAGCAGAAATTAACAGAGATTAAACATTCACTTCAGGCCCCAGTGGAGCATACAATATAGTTTTACCCTACACAGTCACACACAGAGACAGACAGATAGACACAGACTAGGGCCAATTTAGGCACGATTCAGGTAACTTATCATGCCTTTGATTTGTGGAAGAAATTTGGTGCCTGGAGGAAACTCAAGAAAGTACGGGGAGAACATACAAAGCTCAGGGTCAATTAAAGCCCAGTGCTGCAAGGCAGCAGTGCTAACCACTGAGCCACTTCTGTATTAACAGTCTATCCTAAAAAGATAATCACCACAGTGCTTGAGATGAATCAGATTATTTTCTCATGGAGGTTTTGGAATCAGAATATCATTTTAAAATTAAATATTTGCAGTTCCTTCATTTTTTTCAGCAATCAATATGGCACAATGTATAGCTTCAGCACAGCACTGAACAGGCATCATGCACAGCTATTGACTTTCATTCCTTCAGGGGAATTTCCTACACTTACTTTCTGCTGCTCTTTTTATGGATCTACACTTCCAAATATAATCTAAAGTGCCCTACGCGCCTGTAATGCAACCTCAAGATCCTTAAGAACCTTTTTTTTTTTTTTTGCCTTCCTCTGGATGGACATTGCAGTATAATAAGCTGAACTAGACAGACCTGTGTCTTTTTTTAGTCTTATAAACTATGTCACTATGTTACCTATGCATATATTCCTGGTACCATGCAGTACTTTCTGATAAATACCAAGTTTAAAGGATATGCAGATAATACCACTGTCCCCCTGCAAATTCTGTAATGACTGCAGGTGGGAAACAGCAACAGTTAATAATAGGTTGTGGCAAACATGGGAATACAATGAAATTGTTTACATTTTTATTATTTATTGACATCTCAGTGGTGCTTCCTCAAGTCATTTATGGAAGGTGATTACCTCTATTACTAGTACTTATGTAGGGAGAGTCGGGGGTCAGTAATAGTTTTATATTTATGCTTCAAGAGTTGCAAAAATATACTTAGGGCAAAATTGATTAAACTCAGAAAGACCGAGAGCAGTCTTTCCAAGTTTACCGAGCGAGATACCCCCAGAATCCCCAACTTTTTGGATTCTTTTTTTTTTTTTTTTATTCCAAGACATATATTTGTCCTATATTATTATAACATAGTTCTCTTGCCTATATAATAATACTTTTTTTATCTTATATATTCTTGTGGCAGAAAATACAAAAATATTCAGCTACGACTATACTCCCTGCTTACCATGAAGCTTACTTTATCTCTTTCTTTTTATAAAACAGAAGGGGATGAAATCTTCAGTGTATTATTAGCAATCAAATTATCAGCTACTCCCAGTCAAGGTGCAAATAAGCTGTCATTTCAGATCAGCACTGTATTGTGCAGGGTAAGGGAATACCGTTGGATCACATGTAGGAATTTTGCCTCTGATACTTTTCATCATATTTTCTAAAAGACCATATATAGCACATGTTAAATAAAGAAGCCGTGTAAATAGGATTAATATTTTATGCCCACTTTGCAATTGAGTTTCTAAATCTGTGGACATAAAGGCAGTAAATAGAATGACAGTCTATTTTACTGAAACGATACAACAGGCTAACCCAATACAAACACAATATTAAAACCAAATGGTCTTGAGAGTGAACTCCCTTAATGCACCAAATTCTACTTGTCCATGCAATCATAACTGTTTATCATTGAACAACTTCCAGACTTTCATTTTAGGTCATATTTTCTGTTACTTGTTGACTAGAACCAGTTTTACATCATTAATCTTTAAAAGCAGTAAAGATATAATGCATATGAATCCACTGCAGAAAACACAGATATTCTACTTGACTTGTAAAATACCTCTTAGCTGTAAAGGTCCTCTAAATGACGGAAACTAGCTTAAAATGTTTAAGTCTTTTAATATCTAGTCCATTACATAGTAGCCTGGTCTTGTAAAGAGTCAATTATAAGATAGATTTGATTTGATCCACATGCAGGGGAAGTCCACTTTTCTGCCTCTAAATGTAGGCTATAAGTGTCCTGTTTAAATAATTAGTGACACTTCCTCTTTGATCAGATAGATTCACATTGTTCTTTTTTTCATTTGAGGTCCATGTTAAGTAAAGTTCAAAACTGATCAACATTTATCATTCGGAAGACTTTTGAGAAGTAACTTTACTGATGTTCTCCAGAACTAACCACATAATAAAGAAGTCCAAACACCTCTTCACCTTTGATGACCTAAATTGTTAATTACAATATATGTTTAATGCTAGCAGCAACTAAACCACAGGACTTTCTCAAGTTCTTATTATAGATACTGGATCATAAGAAATTTAAAAAAAAAATGTGTTCAGAAGGATTAATTAAATCATAATAAAAGTATATTTTAAAAGTGTCACTTAAAGTCGTCTGGATGTTAGGCTTAAACATAACTCTGCTTTGCCCCAGATGTTAACTCTCAGGCTAGGGTTCCTGATCATAAGGAATTAGTGATAATATCAAAATACCCCAGGCTCTAGGGATGTTAGTTAAAGTGCAAATCATTTGACATCTATTAAAATAGCATCAGCAAAGAACCAACACACATTACTGATGCAAATAGCAATCCCTTTAAAGATATCAAAACAACAATACACAAATGCTCCACTAGGTTATAATATTCTTCCTATTGTACTCATGGAAAAGTCTTCCCTTGATTTAGATTCTAAACTCTCTCCAGTCTAAGTTACCTCAATCATACTCCATATTTTAATGGTTTGGAACTGTCACTAGAAATCTTTGGAGGATCTTTCAGTTGTGCAAGTTATTTAAAAAAAAAAAAAGCTTTTAATTAGGACTATAGAGTCATTACACTTATCTATGAACCATCTTGGATACCAGAGAACTTCTTTATGTCACCTCATACCCATTTTAGAGAAACAAGGTAGCAAACTTGTGATGCAGAAGGTCAAGTGATGTTGTCAGTGGTGATGGAGTTTTCAGACTATTGACTTATGATTCAGGGAATTAAAAAGATGAATTTGCTATAATTGAGGTTTAATTGGAGTTTGTGAGAGAACATTCAGGAAGAGACATTGGGAAGGCTGTTTGTGATAGAGTTTTACGCATATGCAGTAGCACATAAGAGTTTTACGCATAAGCAGTAAATAAGGTTTGGGAAGGAAAAATAGATTTAGTATCATCATCAAGTATAGTGTTAAATCCCAACGACCTAATTAGTTTTTTTTAAAAGATGAAGAAGAGAAAGGTCCCCGAGACTAATTCTAATGGCACTCCAATAAAGACAGAGAGGAGAAAGTGGACACAGAAAAGGAACCACACAATGAACAGTTAGAAAGGCAGGAATATAATCAGGATAGAGTGGTGTTGGATTTCTTAAGGGAGTAATCACTGGGCACTTTAGTAATAGCAGTCATTGTAGGGTGTTAATATCAGAAGATCATGAAACTGGAGGACAGGAGGAGAGCTGAGACCTCACTGTGACAGAGGTGAGGGTTTTGATGGTGGATTTTGAAAATCAGAGAGACAGAAAGCAAGAGGGATAAACTGAATTGGAAATTCCTGATAGCACCAACCTTGCTTTGGATTGGGGAGTGGGATTTCATTCACTGGCATTCAGCAGTGCTTGACCGTCTCAAACATGTTACCCCAGAAATGCTCATGTACTACTGAGTGTGCCAAGATTAGAGTGGAGATCAGAAAGAACAATAGAGAGGGGCAATAGCAAGACAGCATTGTTATTTCAAATAGATCCTTACAAAAGACCTGTACCATGAGTATCAGATAAAGTTCATTGTTTCAAGAAGCTTGGCTTTAATACAGAAAACTGTACAGAAAAGTCCATGTTGTGCCTAGGAAGAATGTAAAATTAAAGCAGCTTTAGAAGTGTTTGCACTTCCCACACACTAAATATGCTTGTATAGGATTGGTTGGACTCCATGTGCATTTGAATTTTTCAACTCAAATGACCAGTTCTTATGTTGTCACCTGCCAGCAATAATCCAAGATTACAATCCAAGATCCCAATTACAAGAAAAGGGACCAGCAACAAAACAATTTTTCAGTAAGTGTCAGTAATATTGCCCTGTCTGTTTTTACATTGGAAAATGGAATAACCAGCTATGTCAAATTGTGAAACTGATAAGACCAATTATTTCTGCAATGTCCACATTTCTATGACTGAAATAAGTTTTGGGAACTCATAACCCAAACTCTGGGCATTTGTATAGTAAGTAGCAGAGACAAGAGAATATAGGTGATACCTTTTATTGGCTAACTGAATAGATGGTAAATGCAAGCTTTCGAGATGCCCATACCATGCCTGAAGAAGAGACCTAAGTAATGTGGAAATCTGCATTAACCATCTATTCAGTTAGCCAATAAAAGGTATCACCTATACTCTACTTGTCTCTGCTAATATCTATTACTAACACGCTGCTACACTCTACTTGTCTCTGCTTATATCTATGGCTAACACAGTGCTACACTCTACTTGTCTCTGCTAATATATATGGAAACACAGTGCTACACTCTACTTGTCTCTTTTTATATCTATGGATAACACGGTGCTACACTCTACTTGTCTCTGCTAATATATATGGCTAACACAGTGCTACACTCTACTTGTCTCTGTTTATATCTATGGCCAACACAGTGCTACACTCTACTTGACTCTGTTTATATCTATGGCTAAGACAGTGCTACACTCTACTTGTCTCTGTTTATATCAATGGCCAACACAGTGCTACACTCTACTTGACTCTGTTTATATCTATGGCTAACACAGTGCTACACTCTATTTGTCTCTGTTTATATCTATGGCTAAGACGGTGCTACACTCCACTGCCTATAGTATGTAGGAAACCCTATAATGGATCATTCACACAGAGGTAAACCATGTTTTTTAAACATTTTTACTGAGCATTATAATGGTTAACAAAACCAAATCTGTCCACTTTGTACCATCCCTTAAAAAACCTGTTATCTGGGTGTAGATTTATTACCTTCTCTACTCAAGAATTTCTATAAATATCTATAAGGCTAGGGTTTGCGGGTAATGTCAGCATTATTTATTTCACTACCTTCCTACATATGATGGGGCATATTTACTAAGACCAATCTGACCACATCGATTAGTTTTACCATATTTCATTGTCGTTTTTTATTTTCCTGTATTTTTTCATTACCCGGATTTATAAAAGCATCAATAAAAATCGAAATGTAAAATCTAAATAAAGCATTATCGGTAAATATCAATCAGTTAACAGAGAATCATTTGGCAGTATTTTTCTATGAAGTTTCTTTTCATTACAGATTAATAGTGACATCGATATGCTTTTTCAATGGGAAATCTTTTTCAACTATGGCTAAGTGACAGGACCAACTCCATAGGGAATGAAGGGTTTAAAGGCAATACAATTGTCTTTTATCAACTTAGTAAATAGGAGAAAGCAGCAATATTGTTACAAATAAGCAGTTTCCCCTGCATTAACTAGTCAAACATCTTTTCAACCTTAGTAAATGTCCCCCATGTTGTAGATTGAAATGGAGGTTCCAGGTAGAATACACTTCATCTCATCTCAGTTTAACTTTAAAAAAAAAAAAACTTTTTTCCAGAGACAGTTTAAAAAAAAATAAATATATATATATATGATGGGTGTCCCTTGGGATTTATCTTGTTTCCTATAGCAGCCCTGTAATTTCCTTCTTGTCATATCATTTATAAACGATTGCACAGTGGTATGACAGTGTCCATAGAGACTGGCTAGGGGTGGAACCGTATAGGCGTTTTGGATAGTCTATTGAATGTCAGGTTTTCAAAAAATAGTTTATGACACTGGATTTTTGTCGGTAATTTTGAAATGTTTTATGCAACGGATATTTTTATAATCAGAGTGTACAAGAAAACAAATGCAAATGGGGAAACATTTTTTACTAAGAAAATTAAAATTCACATTAAAAATAATAGCAAACAATGTGTTTACAGTTGGTTTCTTTATCTTGTTTTGAGCAAATAAATAAATATGTACAACAGACGTTAAGGCAAAGCCAAATTGGGTAAAAATGGTCAAAAAGACAAAACGTCAGTTTGTTTCGACCCGTTTCGCTGTAAATGTTTATAATTTTCCCTATACTTTCCAACTAGGATCGATAAAAATGTTTCTTCTAATAAACAAATTGTTATCGATAAATATTGAGCAGTTGACAGGGGAATATTTTGCAGTGTTTTTCTTTGAGGTTCTCTTCCATTACAGATCAATATCTCAATTTGATGGGAAAACATATTCGATTGTGGCTAAGTGACAGGACCAACTCTATAGGGAATGATGGGTTTATTCTAGAGACAGACAAATTGTGACCAACTTCAATGCTTGATGAATAGACAAATTACCTGTGTGCGCACGCACATATAGAGTGATGTGAAGTGCTAAATAAGTCTCCTCTAATGCATGTACTACTTGAAAAACTTTTCAACCTTCGAAAATGTCCCCCCCCCCCCCCCAAATGTATTTTGATATGTTGTGTGTGGCAGGTTTCTAAGATAATTTGCTTCTGATCTTTTGGTCTGTAAGTTTTTCTTTTTGAAATTTTTGAAATATTTTTTTTTCAAGATCAATTTGGTTAAGATTTCATTTGCCTACTGGTTCTCGGGGGGGGGGGGGGGTCTGTTAGCATAGCAAAAATATAACAGATTTTAACTACCGACTTGAATAGAGGATAGTCAAGGTCTAACTGAAAAAGTTCAAAAGTAAATATTAAATTAGACATAGGAAAATCACACAAAAAAAAAATGTTAAAGTTGTTGCAAACATTACTAGTTCTAAAGTGACTATCACCTTTAAAGGATATGTTATATAAAAAATATCCATAGTTCCTTCTTTCTGCTTCAGATTTAAATAAATGTGTGTTAATATGGATTAGTGCAGATTGAGTGGCTGTTTCTTTGTATTCCTTATACACGAGGACATCTACTGGTAAATAAAAGAATGACATCACTTCAGTGCATTCAACAAATTTCTTAGTGTGGAATGTTCAGGTTCAATGCAAGTGAGTGTAAATGAATGTCATTGTTTAACATATGAGGGCACAGCCCTGGGATAATACCAAGCTATATATATATATATATTATATGTACCATATTTTGTAATATAAATAAATATAGGTGGTGATAATATAAAAAGACCAGCAATCTCCATAAAAATCAAGTAAAAGTAGTGTAATGAGAAAACACCATAACATACACCCAAGGCCGGTTCTACCTATGGGCGATGTGGGCAATGGCCCAGAGCGCAATCTATCTGAGGGGCGCTGTCACCCACATCGCCCATCGGTAGAAACTTGACAGGGTTAACTTTGTTAATTATGTTCATGAGGATCATGGGAAGTTTGTGGTTTAATTTAAACCTGTGTCTGTTCTTGTGGAGTTTGTCTTGATTAAGGTCCAGTTGCTGGGCCGAAATTTCAATTTGGGAAATTATTGTCATGAAATTTATATTAAACTTTTTTTTTGCCACAAGTCCTTGTGTGCATGGGTTATATATCATAGTTTTTTCATTCATTTTTCCCTGCACCAAGGCATTTTTATAACTAATTTTGGATGGAGTGCAGTGCCTTTGAATGGGGGAAAAAAAATTATATATATATATATATATATACACAAAGTTTTGTTTTTTTTGGATTAAAGTCTCAATTAATTCTGAATTTAGAAATTAGAAGTGAAATACAAAGCCTCAGTGTTACTTAACACTTGAGTAAGGGAGGACAGACCTCTTGAAAGCGTATCTATCTAAACCGACTGTTATTCCAATAAAACAGGTATCAACAAGTATTACAATACTCTTTTTTTTTTTTGCACCTGTGGACTAACACAACCACTATCTTACCTTATCTGTATACAGTATATATGGCATTGCTAATAAATACTAATAGGATGATACCTCACGCAGAGAGTTGCATATAGGGTTCACATTGCTACATGCTACATTTGCATTTCTTTAGTGCGACAAGCAGCACTGTCGTTGCCTAAAATACAGGAACAAGTAAATCAGGGCTAAGAACAGGTATTAAAATAAAAACGTCATTATATGGGACAAGATGCACACAATTCTTTAAAATATGTACAAGTAATATGAGCAAAAATTATCGTCTAAAACAAATTAAAGAATGAATCTTCCATGTGGTCTAATGGAATCATGGGAAATCTATGTATATAGATCAATAATGAAAATGGATACACTATGCAGCGAAAAGAAAAAAAACAAGGCAAATGATGGGACCTAGCGAAAGGTTGCGCTCTACAACACAACATTTCCACTCAGTTTGGAAGATTAGCAGAGGCACCTTAAGCATAAATTATCTTCTTCATCAGTCAATAGACTTAAGAGCAGCTATTAGTTTTATTACTTTTCATATTTAGTTTAGAAATGATTTTGTTAGGGTTATTTGAGGTCTCACTGATGGCATACCGTGTCAGGAATGTGACGGGTACAGTAACTGAAAATGGACATTTAAGTTATGATCATTTAACATCCCATGATGCATTGTCCTTTGTCATAGATTTCAATTACAGATATGTAATGAAATCATATAGGGTATTCTCCTTGTCATAACCATGGCTATGGACATATAATGGGGTTTATTCAATAAAGTCTGAATTGTTGCGTATAGGTGTGAATTCGCCAGCTAAAGACAATCGCAATAGGCTGCTACTGTCACAGTCGTGTCTTTTTAATGAGAATATTGTCGCAGTCGTGACTTTATTATGGGGAAATTGTTGCAATTTTAACTTTAAAAAAATTGTTGCAACTTTACTTTCCAATGGGGGAAATTGTGGCGGATTTGCTATGGGAATCCGCTGTTTGAGAATTCGACAGTCGAATTCGCACCTTAGCGAATCACCCCCTTGGAATGTTCAGTGTAATGTCATCTGTATGCCTAAATAATACAATATAAAGGTAGTTTACAGAAATATTGGTAAATCCTTTTCAAACACACTGCATAACTGTACACTTCCATATTTTACTGGAGCCACGACAGAGAACGATACAGTTTCGAATGTATAGAGAACATGCAGAGTGCTACAAGACAGAAAATTTCACATAGTTCCAGGTATATTTTACAGCATCATAAATTACCCTGCTCTAATCCAACATATGTTAAAAATGAATAATACATATATTCTCTCAAAAAGTAGAGTGCATTTACATTTTGTGAAACCCTGGAACACGAAAACCTTGACATTCCTTTTCTCTCACCCTTAATCAGAACATCTCATGTTCAGCAAATCATTTCCTGGGCACAGAATAATTTATAAGGGTTTATGAGGACTGTAGCCAAATAGAAAGAACTACATTTCCTCTTAAATGAAACCATAATACTGAGAAAATGAAATGGTGTTACATTTATATATCATATACGCCATGCCAGCATCTGTCTGTCTACTTCAAGAGCCCTGAAATTCTGCTCTTAAACATGGCAAGTTGCGAGGAGTAACTGAAGAGCAGCAATAACTTGTTTGCATTTTAACGTATATCCGACTGATCCGTCAGAAACTATAGTTCATTAACTAGCACGGGGTGAAGAAGTTTGTTGCAGTTCTGGGTTTGTAAACACGTAGGCAGTTATGACATCATAAACCAGATCACATGGAAAACTAGAAAGGTTTTGGGGAAAAGAGGAAAATGATCAGATTAGGTTCCAAGCAAACTGCAAGTGTAAAGCAAAATTTAGGTCACCAAGAGTTATTTGCCTGTCTAATTAGCACTGTTAAAGAATTGTTTTTTGCAGTATCATGTTATTTACTAGTTTCCATGCTTTTCAATCTACAGCCAATTTTTTTATTTGATGCTCATACTCTTTCTCATCTACTTCATTCTCCAGCAGTCTCAGTTTGGTATCTTAAGCTAGTATATTTACCGAAATATTTGAGAATTCTGAATAACCAATCAGAATTTTGTAGGTGTGTAACCTTTCAGAGCTGTTGCCCACCTGTTCCTTTCTAATTAGTTAGATGGACAAATAACTGTCCCAGGTTGTACTTTTCATTTAATATTTTAAAGATAAGTGACAAGTGACAAACCAGTTAAAAGCCAAGTTTCCAGTTAATAACCTAAGCCAATGATGCCCAACCTTTTTCTACCTGGGGGCTATATAAATTTGTGACACGGGCGCCTTCAAAGTTGCTACAATTTTTAAAGTTGCGGCTGCAATAATATTTCCATAGTAAAGTCACGACTGCGACAATATTCTCGTTTTAAAGACGTAACTGTGGGGGTAATTCAGGAAAGAGCGAAGTTACCTTGCGATGCTTATCAGTTTGCCGAGACGGGTATACGCTCCCTGGTCTCCTGCAAGCGGAGATCAGCGAACGCTTTAAAGGTACTTCGGCTCACCTCACGACCACTCAAGTCGCCTCGCCAACCTGAAGTACCTTTAAAGCGTTCGCTGATCTCCGCTTGCAGGAGACCAGGGATCGCGTACCCATCTTGGCAAACTGATGAGAAGCATCGCAAGGTAACTTCGCTCTTTCCTGAATTACCCCCTGTGACAGTAGCTGTCTATTGCGACTGTCGTTAGCTGGTGAATTCACACCTATTCACAACAATTTGGACTTCAGAATTCGGACCTGGAGCCAGATAGCACCGCGTCACGGGCCGGATATGGCCTACGGGCCGTAGGTTGGGCATCACTGACCTAAGCTCCTAATGACACATAAGTTTAAAGGAAATTGTACAGTTACAAAGCTGGGTACACAAAATGACCGTCAACAAACTAGTAAACTCCCACTTCCAATTACACTATCTTACATTTGACAAGACATGGTAATGGTTAAAAACAGGAGTCTTTAGCATTTTCATTCAGTTAGAGATTAAGTCCCACAATGCTTCAATAGATACGTGCATTACAGCAACCCTGAATTCCTACCTAGCATTGACTTCATTTGTGGTGATTTACCCCTGCTGTAAGGTTATTTTAAGTGCAGTTTAAGAGCTGTGGCTGCAAAGCATTTCTGTAAGCACCCTATTAATTCAATAATGTTTACAATATAACAATTGCTCAGAAATAATAAGTACATTAAAATAAGTACATTTAATACACCTGACATTTTACACTAGTAAAATGAAATCTGCGTCGTGTATTATCGTCATCCAATCAATTGCTATTTTTTTTTTTTTTAGTAGCCGGTTGATAGAAAACAGGATTTTAGCAATGCCATACACTAATGTGTCTTTCTTCAAATCAACCCACTATGAACAACAGTGCTGCATTCTAGCTTAGTTTAAAAGAAAAAAAAAATCAATAGTATTTGAACATTTTTTTGAAATGAAAGGAAACAACATTAAGCGAGCTTATTGAAATATCTTGCGGCCGCAGCTAACCACAATGGTTTCTTCCAGCGTGCTACTTGGCAATGCCTTGACAATAATTGCCAACAGTAACCAAAATGTGACATTTTAGCATTCAAATAGGTGAAACATGACATTTTTTAAAGGTTGGTTTTAACTCTGACCCAGTTTCAATAAACATGAAAGTAAATGGAAGGAACATATAAAAAAAAAAATATACAAGTATTATATGATTTCTGAAGAAAGGAGGTCTTATTAAATGCTTGATATATATCATTGTATTATAACTGCCCCTGTAATCTGCCTGTGCTCTTTCATTGTATGAGGTTAAACAAGTGAGAATTCTCCATTAGAGCACAGAAAAAATGTACAGATTAACTTCGATATAGAAGATCGTGCTTATTGTCCTGGTGTGTGTTGCAGAGAAATGTCATTGCTTGACATCATTTTATATTTTTTCAGCAGATTTTCTTTAGATTTGTCACTTCCTGAACACCCTGTTAGCAACCTTACAGCACTTCCTTTTGGGAAAGTAGCCAGAAAGGAGAGGAAATTGGTTGTGTGTTGCATGGCTAATTTTAAATATGCTTTTGTAATTGTACAAAATAACAAAAACCACATATTATATTGCTGTTGATATTGAACTAGAACTGGTTGGCTGAATTTGAAAAGCAGTTCTGTTCTAATACAAGGTTTTGTAATGCATCATATGTAGCAGGAATCCATTTATACTTCATACAGTATATAGCCTGTTTCCCCAAAAATAAGACATTCCCCCAAAAATAAGACCTAGTGCAATTTTTAATCTACATGTACCACCTGTCACATTTAGATTGTTTCAACTAGAGCAGCCACAAAACACCCCTATATGAGCAGATGCCCTGCACTGAACACTACACAGGGGGTTATTCTCTAAAGTCCGAATTCGACTGTTGAATTCTCAAACAGTGGATTCCCATATAGCAAATGTGTGACTGCGGCAATTCTCCCAGTGTAAAGTTGCAGCTGCAATAATAGTTCCATAGTAAAGTCATGACTGCGACAATATTCTCATTATAAAGACTTGACTGCGGCACTAGCAGTCTATTGCAACTTTCTTTAGCTGGCGAATTCACACCTTTATGCCACAATTTGGACTTTAGAGAATAATCCTCGTAGTGTTTGGTTGTTAGTACACATCTGCACACACCCCATACTACAAATACCATTCAGGTATCTGTCAGTGTAGACATAGCAAATGGCAGGAAATAAAATAAGGGTTTGTACTAATGGACCACAAGCCATATTCAAACAGCATGCTTGCAGTTACTTGTAGACTTGATGTAGCAACTTCATTCCCCTGTGCCTTAGATTCCAAACTAATACTGCAAGATAGAAGTGCAGATTTTACATTCCTTTTAAATATATATATATATATATATATAATTATACTCCTCATCATCATCCTTGTAGCATTTTCTATGATTTCCAGAACAACATCATAGAGCCAAAAGTGTCAATGTGGTCAAAACGAAATAATCCATATTGTGTCTGCCTAGACTTTTGCTTCCCAGGTATTAAATGTCACCAATAACCATTTCAGCCCCCACTTAAGCTGAAGTGTCTTCACAGAATAGAGTCTAAAGACTTTTAGATTAGCCAAGAAAACCCAAGCCAAATCTTAGATAATGAAATGCCCTAACAAATGCTAATTGAAACTTTCATCTCGAGTCTTAGACTTCACCTCCAGCTGATGTGGCGTTACAGATCAAACGCTTATCTTGCTAAATGTACTTACTGATCTCTTGATATTGCGTGACTGACAGAACAGTTGACTGTAATCTAGCCTGTTAAAGGTGATTATCTGTCTAAGGAGGAAAGAGGATGAAGCGCAGAACAACCTTGTATGTCAGTTTGCTCATTTCATCAGAAGAAAAGCTTAATATGTCTAAGAGCTTTAGCTCTATCAAAAATAAAATGAAAAGCAGCTTTTTAACAAATGACATCACTGGAGTTGTGTATATGTCAGTCACCAGTGCCAGCCTTATAATGATGTATAATAAAGATGTGTAATAAAGATAAAATGTACAGCACCTTGCAGAATTGAAAGCAAATTGCAGAGTTAATATCTCAGAAAATGTACACTTAGTTGTTTATAGAGAAAAAAGAACAGATTCACAGAGCAGTGGTGTATGAGGTCACAATGAAATTCAACATTGACCCCAAACAAACCTTTGGCTGAACTTCAATGGCAGTGGCTCTGACTGTGTAGGAGATCAGTGTGAGAAATACTTAAGTGATAGATTAGCCTTTTTGAGGAATTCCCAACATGTAGTCTTTCAGCTGTAGTTTGTTTAAACTACAACTCTCAACATCTCTGAAGAGTGAACGGAGACCTCTTCAAATAGGCCCATACCTGATGATATAGGAAGTTGATGGTTTTCATTACTCATCTTTGGGGTGAGAATACCGCTCCGACTACTGAGGATAGATATTTTCAGGAGCAACAATCAGATTAGTATGGTTAACCTTATATCCCATTATTAAGTAGTAGTAGAGGCACACAATAGTTCTAAGTGTAAACAACAAAGCGAAGAGTAAAGGGTCTAGATGGATAAAGCACGATGTGAGAAATTCAGCTTTCAACCCTAGGAGCAGCATCTTGCAGAGGAGAGGAGGCCCTGGTATGTGTGTATATTCATTTTATAAAATGTCAGTAGGTTTTGCAGTGCTGTACAACAAACAACACAGTTATAATACAAACATGGGAGAAGTGCTCAACATACTAGAAGTAAAATACAAGCATATAATTGTAAAGATACATCGATATAAGTACCATGCAGTTATTGAAATATATATATATATATATATATATATATATATATATATATATATATATATATAGGTAATTTCCCCTAAAAGGGGGCTAAAGGTGTCATGTACAGTGTCTAGCAAGATACTGTTCAACAGTCAGTGTAGGATTGTAGCAAAACCTGCACTTTATTACTCATTAGAGGTGATAGTGAGTTTACCTTTCTCACCTTGTAAGAAGGAGGTCACACCCTATGGATAGTAATCTTAGGCCAGAGATAGCCTGGGCCTGCACTACATGTGGATTCATGGGGGGAGGATAGTTCTGGGTGCTGTACAGGAATAGGGCTTAACACAAATTGAAGAATGGTCACATCACCCGAAATATGTAATAGCACTTTCAATAAACTGTAGCATTGCTACTGAATTTCACTGAGATAACCTCGTACCCTCCTTTTCCTTTTATGATGATTAATGTGACGAACAGGACATGTACACCTTTGGTTGTCTCATTCAGCTAAACTAAAGTGTTGATGCAATCTTTTTTCCTTTGGTTTAACGCAAATAGTGCACGGGTGTGTATTTATATTTTAGTCATTCATTTTCATTATTCATTATTAAAAAGGCACAGCACACATTAATAAATAGCATCCCGGATAGAGAAATCTGGGGTGCTGGAATCTACTTATTTACTGAGACGGTGGATATACACAATGATTCCGGATATTCTTAAGAACAACTAAACTTTATTATAAAACCAAATGTGGTAGAAATAAGAAATAACATGCAGAATGATGTTATATAATGGATGCTCACAATTGCTTTCAATGTTAATAATCAGCAGAACTGCAAAGTATTTTAAAAAACAAATGTTGGCAAAAGCTGTACCCTTTAGGAATGTCCTACACTGGACACTGATATCATTATTCAAGGTGAGGGTGACCAGCTCAAACCCCTAGGGACTGCCCCTCTAATACTCACACTACTCTACCCTGTAACAGGGAAAAATGACTGGCATCCTAAGGTGAATCCTCCTAGTGCTCCCTGCAGAATAAAGCCTTTCTTTCTCTAGCATGGTAGCACACACCTTTCTGAATGTACATGCACTGCTCAACTGAAATATGCTGTGTAACACTTCTAAAGCCTTGATAGGGTGAGGCTAACCGACATCAACATAATCATCTGGGAGAATCAGCTGTGTTACTTCCTTTGTCAGGTACAGCTAATATACACTTTTTATACTAACTAAGCTGCTCAAGTTTACTGGAGACAGCAGGAACTTGACTAGCAAGGAAATATACCCATGACGTCTACATAGGAATTTCACAGAAGCGGAAATCTAAAATAACACATTACATTTTTACGATTTTTTTTTAAATGCGTTCGATAAAATAATTTATATAAAAATAATATTGCTTCTCATTGTTTAAATGTAATAGCAGAAAGGTCTATTTTCCCACATGTATCTATTACATCATAAACACATATTAGGACTGAACATAAGCTCATTAATATGATTTAGGTTTTCATTTAAAACTATAAATATATATATATATATATATTAATTTGGTAATCAAATCAATAAATGGAAGACGTGTCCTTTAAGAATTAAAATATTAGTTTCAGTAAGTTAAACGCCGGGGGGAACAGAATAAATAAAGTTACCAGCATCTTTCACATAAACATTTTATTAAAGTTATAATTTAATTTAATTTCTGTTCCATAAAGCCTTACACAATTACATTCATACCCAACACCCTTCATGAATAATAGGCAGTAAGTCAAATACGTATGCACTATAATCTAAAAGATTCATTTATTTGCAAGCTCATTAAAATTGCCACAGCATGCTTTATACAATACAAACAAATGAAAAGCCTTATTTATAACTTGAGTTATATTACGTTTGCCTTGTCAGTTACTATTAGATGAGCTACATATATTATATTTATTCATACTAATATGAAAGCTGGAAACTGGCCCCAACTCTTAAGGAATACTTTCCTTGAATTGAACAAATCTCTGAATGTTCACTGTGGGTACCAGACTTCCTACACCTACCGCTTTACTCTATCCGTCACTAACTGAACCGCGTGATGGAAAGCTGTTACTTTGAAGACATGTGTGCATGTAGATGTTCAAAATGTGGTATGAGTTCATTGCAACTGAATTGATGCAGCTTTTTAGCAATAACTTACAGGGGGTTATTGGCTAAAGTCCAAATTCGCCAGCTAAAGACAGTTGCAATAGACTGCTATTGTCGCAGTTTGCATCTTTATACTGAGAATATTGTTGCGGTTGCGACTTTACTATGGAAATATTGTAGCAGTCACAACTTTAAAATTGTCACGGTTGCGACTTTACAATGGGGAAATTGTCACTGTTCCGGATTTGCTATGGGAATCCGCTGTTTGAGAATTTGACCGTTGAATTTTCTCTTTAGTCAATAACACCCTCAGACTCAAAATATCATTGGCTAAAATTCAAATCAATCAAATATCAGTGTCACTGTCAGAGCTGTTCCATCCTCACATAAATAGGTAAGAGCAACAATGGGGTAGACTATGAACTTTGATTTCTCCCAAATGATTAGTATTACAGTTTTGCTATTATAACATTTATAATAATGTTTGCTTATCCCTATCCTCCTATGTTATAGCAGGTACTATACCACAAGAGTTCTCCTTTTAATATCTAATTTCATAATAACAGAAAATGTAATGCATCCAGATTTGAACAAACAGCTTTATAATGCAAATTTAATACTAGGGAATACGTCTACATGTGTTTCAAAATTTGAGAAAAATGTCCGTCTTATTAATAAACTCGAAGCCGGCAGAATCTCAGATTACATTACTTAACCTAACCTCTCCTTTGGAAATGAATACTGTATCACACTTTACCATTTAAATTAAACTTTTTTCAACAACTATAAGCTTTTAGAAACAGTTAATGATCTAGTCTGAACAATAAGTCTTATGCTATATAAAACTTATATAACTAATTGAAGGTACATTTTACTGCTTACTTGCTCAAAAGATAAAAGTAACTTTAAACAAACTGCGGTTAAGCTTTCTTTACCGTATACATTGCACAATAGACATACAAGACTTTTCCCCTCTAACATTTAAATTTAATGGTACAGTTGTGAATCACCCTCAGCTCATGGCTCACTCTGACTTCTTCAGCTAATGGCTTCTCTAGCCCAACTATTAAGGCCCTACAAACAATATAGGAATACCTACTCACTGAGACCAGAGAGTTGTCCCATCTTTATGGGTTTCACAGCCTTAGCTTCAACTGCACCTTATATCTGACCTTTGCTCAGACCAACAGTCCAATAATAAACATCCCACACACTGGACAGGGGGCTATAAAATTTCCAAAACCATGGCTACAATACCTCAACATAGTAACTGTGAGAACCACGGGTCTTGCTGTTAACTTTAATCTAGATCACTGTAGGTTTTGTGACTTTTTGCCTTTAAGGTTGTCAGTTTGCACTGTTTGACACTTTGTTTTGTAAGTTGACACTGGATTTGTTGTTTATTTAAATGTATCAGTACTTGCCCCAATACCTCTCCCAGCCTTATGGCATGCCAAATGCTTTTATAACAAAAAACATTATCTGAAGAATACTATACACATGAATTTGTTTGAAGCACATTCTAGTTACATATTTCAGCAAAAGGAGTCAAGTGCCATAATTCCCAGCTGCCTTTGCCAACCCATATGCAGAAGCTGTGTTGCCCACACCTGCACCATGATTGTATTGGATATAAACAAACTATAATACAAAGCAAACCTAGAAACAATAGCTGGATTTAAAGAGGCACTATAATGCTGATATAACTGAATACATACATGTAAAACTCCTTTATACTAAGCCAATTGCTGACACAAATAGTTAAAAAAACTTTTAGGGAAGAAATAACACTTGCAGTTTGCTTCCCTTAATTAGTTTTCCTGAGATCTGACATTTTCCCCTGCTCTCCCTCTCCTTTCTGTTCTGCAAGTCAGACAACACGAGAAGAAAAAGCAGCCCGACTGCTATTGGTAAAGTAGTGTGCAGAACTTTTGGCCTCATTATTTACATTCCTGAAATGCAAGAGATTACAGAGAAAAGATAACTTGTGCTTAGGTGTCAAGTAATAAGTAGGGCAAAAATGTCCGGGGGAGGGTACCTTTTCATGGAAAACTGGCCAGTACACATCACATACACATTTCCTGGTGTGGGAGTTTATCAGTGCTGCCTACTCAATCATTCTGCATCACATGAAACACCTACTGGGGAGAAACACTTCTCACTAAGGTATAGTACTGTATATGTAATGATTTATTCTGACTATAGTTCCCCTTTAAATAATAAATACAATATTGCTTATTATATGGTTATATCACTAAGTATTTCTACTGCCTGCCTGATGGATATTTATTCCATTACTTTAGAGTCATTAAGAGCAAAGTGAAAATGTGGATCTAGTAAGATCATGTAGGATCTGACACTGAATTTATAGCACACCATAGCTCCATTTCCCAAACACTGAATGTAATAACAATAATTTGCATAATTCTAACAATAATTTAATTATTATTCATCATAATAAAAGCACACATTTAAAACACACCTCCTGAGTTATGCAGTCTTCCAAAGTACCTAACAGTACAGTAGAGGCGATTCTGTTGACTTGGATGGGAAAACTAAACACCAGGCATCGTAATTGCCATGGAATTCCAGAAACATCATCTTTACTGTGAAAAGTACCCTAAGGTCTACATTTCTGAATCACTACCTCACTCTCTCTATATATACTGTATATATATATATATATAAACCCACAGCATTTCATACACATTAATTACATTTTCTGAAGTGAGAGAAAAATGAATAACCAGGGACATATATATCAAACAGAGTGAGGAAAATCAGAGATCAAAGAGATGGGGAAAAGACAGAGCTATATCAAAAAGAAATTGTAATCAAAGGAGTGAGAAATCAAAGAGACCGATCAAAATCATGATTGTGCTGTCATAGTAGCTTTATTATTGTTGTTATGCATTTTCTAATGTTCTTTGCACTGCTTCTCTCTATAGAATACTATATGGTATAATCCCCCCTCCCCCCGTTTCACATTAGGAATTTCCCACTCCATGTTAGTTTCCTGCCTCCATCTTAATTCGGTAACAATTTTTTTTTTTACCTCTACAGACCGATCTAGATTTCATCCCTGAGGTTCTGCAATAAACTACAGTGGATTCTACATCGGTGTCATCTGTGAGTGAGTTCAGCTATCTGTGGATTTTGTCAGTTCAGCACGGTTTGCATATGTTCCATACAGACTGAGGGGGTAATTCAGCAAGCAGCGAAGTGAGCTACGATGTGTTCGGCTCACTTCGCAAATGGTAGTATGCGCATGCTGATGTCCTGCGCACGGACATCAGCGTGCGCATTAAATGGATTCCCGTCTTGGCGAGGCAACTCTTTTGGTCTCGCCAAGATGGGAATCCCTTTAATGCGCATGCTGATGTCCGTGCGCAGGACATCAGCATGCGCATACTTCCATTTGCGAAGTGAGCCGAACGCATTATAGCTCACTTCGCTGCTTGCTGAACTACCCCCTGAGTCTCAGAGATATGTTCTCTGCATTAAGCAGCAGCTGAAACAGAATAATGATCAAAAAGATAGACAGGAGAATTTATAAATGGGGCCAATTAATTACAGAGGTCTAGTAACCCAGAGCAACCAATCAGCTCTTAGCATCTATTGGTATGATATAACTAGAAAGATGAAAACCAACCTCTGATTGGTTGGTTTGAGTTACTAGACCTCTATAAAACGATGCCTCTGCTGATAAGTTTCCCTGAAATAATTCAAAAAGAGTGAAATAAATCAGACACAAGTATGTTCTGTACAGAGGAAAATACATTATGGATCACTGACTCTTTTTAGAAAGACTTTGTAGAGACACATGCATCATAATATACTGTATAATATATGAGGATATTTATTACATGTTACCTTGAATGTCCTTAAATGTCCATGACCTACAAAAAAAATTTTAAAAAAAGAACTTACCCTGCAGTTTTGTGATTTTATATGGTCATAGAACTCTTCAGTGACTTGCAATATCCTTATCAATCTCAAATAGCTACATTGCCCTTAATGTAAATGACAAGGCTAACTTATCTTCATGGTCTACCATGCAGAATAACAAACTGCCCAGGTTCACATGCAGGATAAAGCAAAAACTACAATTCTCATACACTATTTTACCAGTCAAGTGAGCGAATGTTAGTTAAACTATCTTTACCACATGTGCACATAAGCAAGGGGTCTTCCAAAATGCTATCTACAGCAGCTTCCTTCCAGTCAGACATGACAGTATTAAAAATTCTTGCTGTGAAATTATTGCACCTTTTCATAATAAATGTGTTTCCAACCAGTTAGAATTTATTGAATAGAGTTATAATTCCTGAATAAATACAGCCTTCCTCCCAAGTTCGTCATCTGCAGTAAATTATATCCATAGATTTGCGGTGAATTTTTGTCTGATGACAAACAATAAGCAGCTTAGAATTACAGACACGTTCTAATACAAAGTTCTACATTACATAACCATTTCTAGTCATTTATTTGCATCCTCAGCCTGATGAGTGACCGTCAGACACTAAAGTGAAGGGGAAAACAACGTTGTGCATTAAAGCCAGATGACATCTGATAGTCTTCTGTTTTCCAGCCATATGTATGTACTTTCTAACATTACTTCTATCCAGGCTTTCTTATTTTTCTTTAGGGAGTTAACATTTAGAAGGGGGCATCAGCTGTTCTGGAATATTTGATATACTGCTAGTCATTCCAGCCTGTTAATAACATCCAAAACATCTACTAATTGAACCGCCAAAGACAGGAAAATATTTTTATGAAGAGAAATGTTCCCTTTAGAGCAATACAATTTTTTTTCAGAATAAAAAAAGAATTATTTTCAGCGCAAAGTGCCTAGGACACCTTACATTAGCTTGAACAATATAGTTTTAGGTTTAATTTGTGATTGTGCAGAAAGCTTGTTTTTTTAGCCACCAAAGCACATACCTCTGGTGTGAGATTTTACTTCAGAACAACTGTAGTTACTTATACTACGCAAACTACAGAGACGTGATTTCAAAAAAAATAAGTCAACAATCTATTTGTTGGGATTTATATAGCCTGCCAATAAAGGGATGCCAATGTCAACCACAGCTATTTATTCACTGAAATTATACTGTTTAATAAATTATTTTAATAATATCTATTGTTTAGGTCAGGGATAGGCAAGCTGCAGCTCTTCAGCTGCCTTGTTGTGGCTCTGAGTGCATCTCACTCACCCCACCCATGACCTCCGATGCTTCTTCTGATAGGACATTAGCAGGTCATGTGATAGGGAGCATGCTCTCCTCCCCCTTTGTGGCTCTGTAAAAAATTTCCCCAGTGTAGGTAGGAGTGACATGGTTCCCTCCTGTGCAAAGTTTGCCGACCCCTGATTTAGGTAGTTCCATCCATTTCCTCTTCAAAGGTCACTTTCTTCCAGAAACCATTCCTTTCACACCTTCTTTTTCTGCAGCAGGGCAGTTTTAGGGTAGAATTTATTAAACTCAGAAAGACCATTTTCGGTCTTTCCGAGTTTACAGAGCAAGATCTCACATTGTTCTTAGCGAGATTTTTTCTATTTTTCAAATTAGAGTTTTTTCCATCTTGATTTTTCAAATTTTTTCAATGGAAAGGTAGCCATACTTTACATTAGTAGCATGGCTACCTTTTCATCGAAAAAAATGTGAAAAATCAAGATCGAAAAACTATAAAATTCGATCTCGAAAAATCAAAAAAAATCTCACCAGAACAATGCGAGATCTTGCTCGGTACACTCAGTTTAGTAAATATCGAGTTTAATAATTTTCATACAATATTAGAATCTCAAGTCAATGGGGATTATTCACTAAGGTGCGAATTCGACTGTTGAATTCGCAAACAGCAGATTCCCATA
>WMED01001102.1:17770-29288 GCA_019650415.1 Pipa parva
CTGGGCTGGAGGCGCCCCTAGCATTTGCCTACTCTGCCTAATGGCAGAGCCGGCACTGGCTGCTACTGTCGCAGTCGCGACTTTATAATGAGAATATTGTCACAATCTTAACATTAAAAAAATTGTCGCGACTTTACAATAGGGAAATTGTAGCGGATTTACTATGGGAATCCGCTGTTTGCGAATTCGACAGTTGAATTCACACCTTAGTGAATAAACCCCTTAGTGTACAGGGTTGTGATCCCTGCATGACCAATGTGAAAATCACCCCTTATTTTGCAATACAAAATAAAATATTTGCTTTAAACTTAAATACAAACATTATGATCATGCTATCATTCACTTTTTGTCAAAGCAGTGTTTTGCCTTCTCTTTTGAAGCCTGAAAATATTTGTCAAAAGATTTGTGCATCGTCTGTATTATAGTTTGCTTCTTGTACAGTTACAGCAGAAATACATTAACCCATACCACAGAGTTTTTCTTAAAGTGCACCTGTCACTTCAAAACTAATACTAACTTAGGTTCAGTATACTAATCAAACATTTTTGTAAATATATATGTATTTAAAAAAAATGTTCCTTTATACAGTGTTTCTCTCTATCTTCCCTATTAGTCTGTCTTTTCTTTCCCTAGTGTCGGGTGGGTGGGGCTAAATGATAAATGACATTATAGCTGCTCCAATCAGATCCCTTAAATCACAATCTAGCAGGGATCTGATTGGAGAAGCTATAATGTCAATCATCATTTAGCCCCGCCCAACCTGACTCGGGAAAGAAAAGTCAGGCTGACAGGGAAGATGACAGAGAGAAACACTGTATAAATGTACATTTAAAAAAAACAAAAACATATATATTTACAAAACCGTTTATTTCATTTTGGTAGAACCTAAATTAGTATTAGTTTTTAGGTGACAGGTGCACTTTAATGACTGCATAAACCACTTCTCATTTTTCAGTACTTTTACAATGTACAGAGAAAAAGATTTTACATTTTGCAGCATATTTGAAACAATACAACCAAATAAGTCTGTTTTTTTTAAATGCATTCCTTGGCTTATTTTGCTTTGTTTTGATGGACTTTGAAGGTGCTTAACCTTCTAAATGCAATCCACTTTGCTCGAGGCCACTGTTAAGAATAAATTACAATTACATTAGAGCAGAAATTGTGCTTTATTTCTCATATACAGTATATGTTGCAATTCATTGCAAAATGTAAGCATATAAAGATTAGGATTTGTTTTGAAACGTTTAAATGAGCTGTCACTGAAATCTAGGACATAATGATGTAGCAGGGTTGTTTCTGTCAAATTCCTCTAAATCTGAGTTTTTAATTTGAACACAATGCTGCAAAATATCCGGATGTGTTAACAGTATTTGCTCCATAGTTAACTGTGTTATCTTGAGTTATATCAACTCATTCTGAATTTTCCAAAGTTAATACCGTTTACAAAGTGTTAAATGACATAGCTAGAACTACCATATTTGAATAACCCTAAGATTTCCAGAAATTGAGTTTTATTTGTCCATGATTATGTATTTTCAGAAAATGTTTTTAAAGTACATATAGTATTTCACAAGATATGCAAAGTTCTTGGATTCCTCCAGAATTGCCATGTTATTTCTTAGATTTATTTTAAAAAAAGGTAAATGCAGAATTTGTTTTGGCTTAGGAAAACCCGCAAAATTAAAACCTGCCTCAGAACTGCAGTGGTCAGCCGTTAAAACAGGAGCTCAGCAGGCAAGATAGTATTGCTATTAGCTCTGACCAAGGGCTTAAACTATACTGTGCAGAAAGGCTAACCTACTGTGTTTGCTTACCATAGAAAAAACAATCCTTAGAAGGAATAAGACTCGGTCTTTCGAGTTTATTGTCGTAATCTTAACATTAAAAAATTGTTACGATTTTACAATGGGGAAATTGTAGCGGATTTGCTATGGGAATCTGCTGTTTGTGAATTTGACAATCGAATTCACACCTTAGTGAATAACCCCCGTCAATCTTTTAACAGTGGCACTTAGATGGGCAAATAAAAAGCAGACTGGACTGTTCCTTTAAGCCTAAAGATTATTGAGTGATAAGACTTAAGCAAATGTAGGTATGATGACATGTACTTGAGGTCTTTGGATGTATGTTGGATGTGTAAATATTGTTTTTACAATTAACACTACATTGCAGATATCTAAAAAAAAAAACACTAATGCTGTCTTGTGTTGGAAATTGGTGCCACTAGGCTTCTGCATTAAAAAAAATATAATTAATGAAAGATAGGACGTGATTGGTTCACTTATTTAAATACTGCATTGGTGATTAGTTTGTTTCACCTTAGGAATGTCAGTATAGATATATTAAAATTAATTCTACTAATAAGGCTTTTCAGATCTTACCTGCATGATACAACTGTAAGTCTAAACAATTAAAGGGGCACTATAGTGCTGATATAAAAGCACACATACATATAGAACTCCTTTATACTAAGTCAATTGCTGGCACAAATAGTTAAAAAAATAATTTAGGGAAGAAAAAATACTTGCCGATTGCTTCCCTTAATTAATTTTCATGAGAGCTGACATTTCCGTCCTCCCTCCTCTTTCTGTTCTCCAAATCAGGTAACATGAGAAGAAAAAGCTGCCTGACTGCTATTAGTTAAGCAGTGTGCTGACCTTTTGGCCTCATAAATTAAGCTTGTTTACAGAAGATTACAGAGGGAAAGCTTACTTGTGCACATGTGCTAAGTAGTAAGTAGGTCAAAAATGGGAGGGTACCTTTTCGTGGAAAACTGGCCAGTACACGTCACACACACATTTCCTGGTGCAGGAGTTTATCAGTACTGCCTACTCAATAATTCTTCTTCACATGAAACAACTACTGGGGAGAAACACTTCTCACTAAGGTATAGTACGGCACGTAAAAAATGTAATCCGACTACAGTTCCTCTTTAAAGTGTTCTGTTAAGAAATGTTACAATACTTTAGCTCTCTTTCTGAGTTTGTAATGTATTCATAAAAACAATAAAATATATTTGTTAAAAGACATAAATCTATGCATAAAATCATCAGATCAGAGCTGTGTTTTCTCTTGCTTGATGTTTTGAATATGAGTTAGCCTCTTCATGGAAAAACAATATTCATTTTTTTATGGATTTGCATAAATCACCTCCCCTTCTGCAGAGCTCTGTAAGGAGTACAAAGAAAATCTTTAAGCTCCAGATTAATGGCAGAAATAAATCACAATGCTTATTTGCAATTACTGCTCTATATAGGAAACATACTTACACAAAATGGACCTTGGCAGGCAGACACAGTTCTTGGATTTCCTAAAGTAAAAACATTAGCATTACCTCGCTGCATTAAATCAGAACTGTATTTTCTAGTCTTACTTTTCAAATACACTTTTTACATATTTATTAAACAGCCATCTCGAAGGTTTGTAAATTCCATATTTTATTTTTAATTTATATGTGATGAAATATATTTGTAGAGCCTAAAACATGAGTGTACTGTATATATTTAGTGTATAGCAAATAAGAAAAAGCATATGTATAGCAAAATAACAATGTATCAAAAAGACTAAATACAAATGCTCATGGTCCACTATACTGAATTATTGAATGGATAAGTCAGCATCCTCTGCAACATAGCCTGAATGTTTTATTATGTATTATTTTATATATACAGGGGGTTATTCACTAAAGTCCAAATTATTGCGTATAGGTGCAAATTCGCCAGATAAAGACAGTTGCAATAGGCTGCTACTGTCACAGTCGCGTCTGTACATTGAAAATATTGTTGCAGTCGGGACTTTATTATGGGAAAATTGTTGCGACTTTACAATGGGGAAATTGTAGCAGATTTACTATGGGAATTCGTTGTTTGCGAATTCGACAGTCGAATTCGCACCTTAGTGAATAACCCCCACAGTGGTACCTTGAGATATGAATTTAATTAGTTCCGTGACCAAGCTTGTAACTCATGACAGTTCGTATCTCAAACCAGTTATCCCCTTTTAAAATAACAGAAATGGAATTAATTAATCCTTTCCGGCCCCAATGGCTCATATCTCAAACAGGAAAACGGTCCGAGTTGCAGCTCGTATCTCAAGAAATTCGTATGTCGAGCAGCTCGTATCTCAAAGTACCACTGTATATTTATTATTTTATATATATATAAATGGCCATATAAAGCTATGGTACTATTCCTGAACTATTTAAAAGAATGCATAAACCTCTAAGTATTATCTTTTTTTTTTTTTTTAGTATTATTTTATGAAAAAAATAAATGTCTTCTCCAGTAATATTACATTAAGGGTTATTCACTAAAGTGAGGATTAAGAGGGTTATTCTCTAAAGTCCCAATTGCCACATATAGATGGGAATACATCAGCTAAAGACAGTCGCAATAGACTTCTCTGTCGCAGTCACATCTTCATAATGAGAATATTGTCGCAGTTGTGACTTTATTATGGAAATATTTTCCCAGTCGCATCTTTAAAAATTGTCGCAGTCGAATTGGCACCTTAGTGAACAACCACCTTGTTTGTTGAAATAGTAAAGTACTTAATTTAGATATCTAGGCAAAGAGCAACAGTTTATAACTATAGAGCCATATCCATCATACTGACAGTGTATGTATGCGCTGATTAACAAGGCTTGCTTTAGGTGTATGCCTCTCGTAACTGTCTAATCTCTGGTACATTTATATGTATATAGCGGAAAAGATCCCAGGCGACTCCGGAGTAGTAAAAAGTATACTTTATTGACCAAAAGTTAAAAGCAGGGCCACATTCTTATGCGTTTCGTGCAACAGCACTTAATCATGATAATAATAAGATTATTGTCTCAGTCATGATTTACTATGGAAAATTGTCGCAGTCGCAACTTTAAAATTGTCATGGTCGCGACTTTACAATGGGAGAATTGTCGCAGTCGCAGATTTGCTATGGGAATCCGCTGCTTGAGAATTTGAGAATTCGACAGTTGAATTTGCACCTTAGTGTCTAACCCCCCATGGCTCTGTACATAGAAAGGAGAACATACAAGATAGCACATTATATAGTATACAAACTTTGCCGAAACATGGTACAATGTAAAGCAACAATGGGAATGAAGGGCATGCCACAAGAGCTTACAATCTAAGTGGGAATGGGAGAAGACATAAGGTATTGGAAACCTAATTAGAAATCACAGTTTATTTAGAGATAGTTGATATCTGCTTGGTGATCAGTGTTTATGTTTCATTTATAGAAGTTACAGAAGGTTAAAGTATCTAAAAAAGTAATGTTATAGGTCTCCTTGAAAGGGTGAGATTTAAGGAACCCCTTAATGTTTGGATAGCTTGGAAAGGTCTGACATTGTTAACATGAGAGTTTGAAAGGAGAGGGGCAGCACAACGGAGGTCCTGAAGAAGGAATAGGGGTAAACAAAGTAACCCCAAAACAAGGAGGATAATGAGTAACACTTCCAGTAAAAATATAAAAGGGGCAAATAGAAAACACAAGCTAATATATTGCCACCATATCAACAGGCCACTTAGAAATGGAACTATATGAAATACACACATAAAGAATAACTTCCAGTTTGCTTAAGGGACCCCCCCTCTTGTAGCTACTCATTATATATGTACTTTATTTGGGGTAATGCTAATCATTATCATCCTTGTTTTTGTTTTTTACTCTCTGACCCTTATTCCTTCTGTTTCCATGGTAGTAAGAAAGAAATTATGTGTTAATGTCAATCCAAACGGATTTTCTTTTTGATGTTGTTACTGGTAAAACTTCAGGAGACTGCCGACTTCAACTATGATTATCTATAAAGCTTCTTCACTGACAGGCACCTCCATTTTTCATGGAATTATATTAAATAAGTGTATTATTAAATGCAGTTGAATTTTTACTGATCTGTGCATAGCAGTAAGGGCTCCATTTCAAAGCACATAATTCAACCATAATTAGTAAAAATGATTTCAAAACGTTGTCTTTAATTGCACGTGATTTCCAAATATTTGCTAACGCTTCATCCAATTAGCAGCTTTTGTTGGATTGACACATTAAGTTAATTATTATTATTATTATTATTATTATTAAGTTAATAAAAGACATAAAAAATGGCATGTGTGATTCAATTAAAATAGTAATGTGTAAGTTTCTTTAAAAAAACATACAATTAAAATGAAATGTGATAAATCTGCTGGTCATGGCCTTTCGATGGAATTATAAACTGTGAAAAACAGCATAGATTCACAATTTTAAGAACAGTGAAGAATTAATTTTAATATACTACTGTAGGTTATAGAGAAATGTACACAAATATTCATATTTCCTTATATACAGTATATTCTAATAGAAAAACTAAAGCCTTTTGTTTCCCTAAGTCCTTCATATCTGCTCACAACATTTTGCTTCTCCTCTTAGGTGATGCCTTGATGGACTCCTACCTACACTACACATTATTGTAGCCTTCATTTATTTGTTCACATGCCTGTAGATATTCAAATACATTAGACACTACCCAGCAGAACCAATTCATTTGGTAAGAGACCAGCAACTAAAAACTTCACATTGAAACCGTGATAGCTCCAAAAATATAATAAAAAATGCACTAAGACATAGAGTGAAAAGCACCAACAGTCTCATCCCCAGATGCACAACACAAAATGCTCTGCCCTAGAACTTTATCCACCCAGCAGAAGAGGAGATGAGAAGAAAGAAAGAGGGAGCCCAAACAGTGCAGTAGGTCCCCCATGTTGAGCACCATAAAATGCAGGAGATCCTCCTATATTAAACCCCAAACAGAAAACAATTCCTCCTATATTTAACCCCAAACAGAAAACAGGTACCCCATATTTGGCCCCATGCACTGCAGCAGATCCCTCCATATTGGGCTCTATAGAGTACAGTAGTATCCCCTACAATAAGCAGCAGCCCACTTCTTGTATTGCAGCAACACTCTCATTGTTACTATAGAGTTATGTTACATCAGATACCTACGATTCTAAGCCTACTTCCTATCTTCTTTGAACCGTACTTTGCAGTGCTGCTCCTTTATGTGTAAGCCGCAAGAGCCACATAGCAAATCAATTCAATGGAGAGACGATAGGCAAGAAAATGTGTACCGTTCCAAGCATGTTGTGGTCAAAGGGGTTCTGCAGTAAGAGAGAGGAAGGAGGGATCTTGGAGAGAAGTGCCCCTTTACGAATTGTGGCTGATGTACATAAGCTCTGTAAACAGATGCTGTTAATATGAGTCAGAGATTGTGGGGGTTATTGACTAAAGTGAGAATTCGACTGTCAAATTCTCAAACAGTGAATTCCCATTGTAAAGTCGCAACCACGACAAAATTTAAAGTTGCGACTGTAACAATATTTCCATAGTAAAGACACGATTGTGACAATAAGTCTATTGCGCCTGTCTTTAGCTTGTACCTTTATGCAACAATTCAGACATTAGCCAATAACCCTCCTGTGTGCATATGAACTAACCTTTGTTTACAGGTAAGCTAGTGGACTCTCTGGGACAAGATAATGTAAATATTTGGAGAAATATATGGCTTCCTGACTTATACCACTTATTCTATAAAATAAATCATAAAAGTATTTGCAAAAAATTTGAGTTGTACTATAAATGTAAGGGTCTATGTTAAAACCTACTTATATAGAACTATTCACCTGTAGTGTGGGTGCTAAAGCTGATGGATATATATTGAACTTCTTCACTGTTTGGTGTTGTGGGATTTCCTTCTGGCACTGGAGAAGCTGTTAGAAAATAAAAAGTTATAAGTAGCTAAAGAAAAATTCAAAAGGATAAGTAAACTTTTAAAACATATTTAAACAAAAAATAATCAAACAATGTAGGAAAATGTTAGTACTTAAAGAAGACCTATCAGGTCCACTTAAAAGCCCGTTTTTAAGAAGCAAGGTGTTGTGTTAGCTGAGTAGTAAAAGCATTCAGCTAAGACTGCACTAATGCAAGCAAACACCCTGCTTCTTTTATGCCCCAATGCCTGATTTGAGTTGGATGGGGCGGGACTAAAATGATGATTGACATTAAAGTTCCTCCAATTACATCCCTTAAATCATGATCTAGCAAGGATTTGATAAGAGGAGCTAAAATCTCAATTATCATTTAGCACTGCCCCCTCCGACTTGAGATTCAAGTCAGGCATTGGGGCAGAAAAGAAGCAGGATGTTTGCTTGAATTACTGCAGCCTTATGCTTTTAGCATTCACCTAAGACAACTCTTTGCGTCTTAAAAACAGGCTTTTACGTGGACCTGACTGGTCCAGTTTAAAGTGGATCTACCGTATATACTCATGTATAAATCGAGAAATTTAGGTTAAAAAATCATTTAAAACCATATACTCGATTTATACATGCGTATAAGCTGTATACTTACCGACTGGAGCTTCCTCTCACGGCCATAATCAGTCTGTCTCCCACTGAACGTACATCCTATGAATATTCATGAGCCGGCAGACGTGTATCATCATTCCGTAGCGTGACACGTCTGCCGGCTCATAAATATTCATAGGATGTACGTTCGTACATATGGGAGCAACTACAGCTTTATAGAGGTAGATAATCACTCACTAAGACCTATAGAATCAAACAGTAGATACAGATGGAGGTAATGTTGTACAAATTCTTTACACTGATTGCTGAAATCCATAACTAAATGAAACAAATACATTTAATCACACTGCCGGCTTCTACATAACCAAATGGGAAAGAATAGTTTGGGTCTCCCTGACCAGGAGCGGCTAATGGAAGCCAGAATAATATAGTAGTTGGACCAGTGTTATTTTCTATGTCCCTAGACCAGATAATTAAAAAGTTTCATGTGTGAATTTCCTAAACAGCAGAACTCTAGTGAATGAAAAAAAAAGCAGAAAGGATAAAGCAGGAGTCAGCAAACGTTCGTACATCCTATGAATATTTATGAGCCGGCAGACGTGTCACGTTATGGAACGACGATACACGTCTGCTGGCTCATGAATATTCATAGGATGTAAGTTCGTGGGAGACAGACTGATTATGGCCATGAGAGGAAGCTTTATGGAGATAAAAAGAAGGTAGGATACTCTATTAATATTCCATCTAATATCTGTCAGCTCCTCACACACTTTACAGCACCCCACTCCTTCCTCGACTTATACAAGGCTCATAGCAAATTTCATAATTTTTGGCCCAAAAACTGACCTCGACTTATACACGAGGTCGACTTATACTCGAGTATATACGGTATTAGGTACACTTATAAACATGTTTAGGAGAAGCAGGGAGTAGTCTTAGCTGAATGCTAAAATCTACTACAACTCCTTAGGATTTATCATGGCCCACTTCTGGGTAGAATAAGTTGCCACTTAATCTTAGCTGCACTATGTATACAGTGGTCTTTTACAGGAGCTATCCTGTTGCTAGCTACTTCCTAAGAGATTGGGTTCACAACTGTCTCCTAAATGATGTTTCTGTCTGGACTACAGCAATAAGTTTGGCTTGAAGTTCATGTGTTCCACCACTTTTGGCTAAACAGGATATTAAAACCTTAATTAGATGGTAGAAGGTGATTCCGTATATTTGTGTGTTTCTGTGCTATTTGTAATTCATTCTGGTTATAAAGAGATTATTAATAAATCTTTATCACTTTCTGCCGTTGCTGTTTTTATTTTGGATTATTCAAAATTCTGTGTTCAATGACCCATTTTTCCTCTCATAATGAATGACTGATAATAAATCACGTCTTACCTGATTTAAGAAATTTTAAAGCTGCACATATTAGCAAAATAACCAAAACAATAAGGACAATTAGAATGTATGCTGTTAAATTAAATGGCTCCTCCCAGTTGTATAATTCTGAAAAAAAAACACACAATTGCTTAGAATGTGCCAATAATTTCTAGAAATAATAGTCAAGTCTTAGTAGAAACAAAGAAATCTTAAAGTACACAACTGGACATCCACTGCCCTGTGTCACATGGTCCAACATGTCAAATGGTGTCCAGTAAACACTCTTGAAAGCCACACATCCATTACTGCTGAAGGGTGTGCAGCATTGTTGCAGTGGATTCAGTAATTGTTTGATATAAACTGACTCTTTTTCTTCATCAGGAATAAAGTCACACAGAGAAGCAGAAATGCAAACATACTGGAAATCTGCACATATATGAAGGCTAATCCACATTGAAAGTTTTTATGTAAATGGATAACATGAAAAATTAGATTCCACAGGATTCTGATAATGTTGACATACACTGCTAGACTATGGTTATTCTTTTTTACAAAGTGAAACCCCTAGCAACCTAGTAAAACACTTTGCTGAATAACTTAATAGCTAGTCATCATCTAACACAAGCAGAGGCGGCTCTGGCCCTATTGGAGCCCTAGGTGCCCCCCTTCACCCCGGCGCCCCCCGGCCCGTGTTGTTCCCCACACCCTCCCTGCCCTGCACTGCCCCCCCACACCCTCCCTGACCAACGCCGCCCACCCTCCACTCACCTCCAACACCACCGTCCAGCCACGGCTCAACTTTAGATCTCCCAATAAGTTGAGCCGCGGCTGCACATAACCTCCCAGCCGGCCGGCACAATGTTAAAAAAAAAAATGCTAGGGGCACCCCCCTGGGCAGGCGGCGCACCTAGCATTTGCCTACTCTGCCTAATGGCAGAGCCAGCACTGCACACAAGATTTCATCTATGTTTGTTGAATATAACCCCTACAGTTTTGCTTCCAACCTGCTAACCAAATCTAATGAAAATCAAGACCCTTGATTGGAAAGAGACATCATTCAGTTACTTAAGAATTAAATTACCATGTGAAATATTGAATAGTGCAAATGTAACCCATTTAAAAAATGGCACCTAAGGCGCACCTACTTTTTATATGTACCTGTAAAAGAAGTATTGTGTCTGTATCCCTATTGCTGCATTACCTACCTCTATTTATTTTTTGTGCTACAAGTTAATATATTGTGTTTATAAGAATCGGTACATGCTACATCATCACCTTTGTAACCAAAATGCTACACAATGTCATGGGATGCCAAGAAGATAACAATATTCCTTTCAAAACTTCGCATGACTTCTCATCCTACTTCTACCTGACTGACCACGCTACACTAGACATCCAACAGCGATTGGTGCTGTCCACTTGTTCAACAAGTCTATGCTGTTTAGTCAATAAGGAGAAGTGAATCTGCGACTATTTTGCTGATGCAACTCGAATTGTAGTAAAGGGAATTCAACAGGTTAATTCGGACTTTAGTCAGTAAAAGCATAATATTAAGGAATGGACTTTTGGAAATGCATTATCTGAGTTACCACCAACACCATGACTTCCATTAGCACTGTAAAGGCCAAATTTGCTAAAGTTGAAAATTATTTTTTAAACTTTTTGGCCAAAAATCAGGCAAAAAGTAAAAAAAATGAAATCAGTTTTGACAGTAGTAAATCTCACCCTAAGGTTCAGAGACCCCAGGGGCGGACTGGGCCGGGGGGCAGGGTGCCGTTTGCCCCCCAGGCCGGTCTCCTCCT